>WWET01000562.1:276668-288787 GCA_011038615.1 Limnodynastes dumerilii | reverse complement strand
TGTGATGTGAAGTGGGATACCGTACTTTCGGCTGCTAGTAAGTGCCATATGTGAATGGAAAGGGCTATGTAAGTGTCCAGAACCCTACCTTATCTTGTCTGCAAGTAAGTTTTAACATGCCGCCAAGATAAACATTCGTAAGGGCTAAACCAAGCCCTTAAGTTTATAACGTACGCATGGAGGGCCCCCACTTATGAAACTGCAGAACATACAAAATCGATTTTCGTACATCCAGTGTTTCAAGTGTAGCCCAGTGTTCTGAGCGTGTACAGTGCATTCAAAACAGCTGATTTACGCAAATAGCTTCCATAAATCAGCAGTTGTACGGGAGTCTGGATTCGGTCCATTATTATTAACCTTTAGAAAATAAGTATAATAGTACCTCAGTGAAAATAGTGCGATTGTCATATCCATAAGTCACATGACAAGAGAGGAAATCCAGTAAGGAACCATGATTCTGACTCTTGAAATACTCATCGATCAATTCTTTCCTGCCCTGGCGGATAACAGAATCTGGTGTCGCGCAGTCCAACAAGACAGATTTTGCTTTCTCCTTCAGTTGTGCTATAGTTTCAGTATCAAGTTGTGTGCACTTCATGCTCTCTGTAACTTGAAGGACAATTGAGGCACAAGTGTCAGAGTGGTAGCCAATAAAGACATCTGAAGGGCTGTAATTCTGATGATTTGAACCAATAAGTTGGCTGCTGTAGGGCTTGATAAAATCTTTTACCCAAGCCTCCAGTTCTTTAACAATACCTTTATGTTCTTTCTTTAGAAACGTGTTTATATCCAGGTAATGTTTCTCTAACCTGTTGATTAGTGGAATAGGAAAATCTTTGTACACAATTTCTTTCTCCTCAATGACAATTAATCGGAATTTTGGATGGACTCTACACTTCACACGATGTGTACCAAGACCTAAGTCAACATATTTTTGTCCCGCTAGATAGACATAATATTGGTTTAATGCATCATACAGACTTTCATACAGATTCTGTAGATTAAGAAGTATGACCATTTTTCCAGTTTCCATACAAATCTTAACACGGTTGATATTTCGACAAATTTGAGTATATTCTTGATCCTTTGGGAAGCTGGACCCAAAAATGATTTCAGGCTGTTGGTTCTCCTTAATAAAGGCTTGCTGAAGTATCTGTAATGCAGCATAGTTTTTGGTCAGTATAAGTAGGTAGCGGCATTCACAATCATCGATATCGCTTTTAATGTTCTCCATCACCAAGTCTATTGTGTTAATTTCAGGTATTTCTTTCTTTTTTTCCCCCAGGAAAATTTCCAAGGCATCAATATCATCCTTTCCACTGAAATTCCGGAGGACAGACCGAGCCATTTCATTAAACAATAAGTCTTGCTGAGATTGCTTAGTAAAAGCAAAAACCATTTTTATCAGACTGTAAAAGTCACGTAGACCAAAGAATTCTTTCTTTTGTTTCTTTTGAGTCACACAAACCTCATGATAAGCCTTTGCAAAATTAGGAAAGTTTGTTGACGCTTTGCCAAGTACTAAGTTATCAGATGAGCAGATTCCCTTTGCACTTTCAATAAGTTCTTGTTCACTAGGATCTCCACGAGAGACAAAGATCCCTCTGTTCATTTTTGCAGGATCAAGTGCCCAATTAGAGATGCCAATAAATCCGACCTTTTTGTGTGGTGAAATATCATCTTCAATGCAACCATCCTCCAGCAAAGGGTGAAGTGCCTTCAGAGGCATTTTAGGAGAGTCTTCTGCAAGGCCTATCTCATCAAGTACAACCACAGATACATATTCATTTAAATTCTTTCCTTCTTGAAAACGGGCACAATGCTTGAATGTGCCTATGATTCCTTCTGGAGTTGAGTGAGGGCTACACTGAAAAGATACTAAGTGGACTTGTTTAAGGTCTTTGTATAGTTCTGTATGAGCAGACTGTCCTTGCATGGCATCAGCAACAATAGTTTTTGCAAGGGACTTTGAGCTTCCGGGTTTCCCAACAAGAAATAATGGAATTTTAAGTTCAGTACAAATAACCATCATGAATAAGTTTTCTTTCAAAGCAAGATTTCTTGCAATGGTGTCTCTTAAGTTTACACCAGTTAAGAAGAGATTTTGGATGTCAGTTATTTCCCGTAAAATAGAACTTGGTTCTTTGTAAGGGACTGGAAAAAGTTTACATACAGCCTTTCTGTAGGGTTCTTTCATTTCCAATGACGCATGATAACAGACACCAACAGCATGCACCAAAGACCATGCTACTTTATCTCTGGGAAATATAGACCATTCTCGTCTATGTAATAAATCTTTCTGATATTTCAGCAGCTTGTCGTGATGCTTATAAAACCACTGGAAGACTTCGATACAACGCTCTACATCCCTCAAGCTCACAAAGCTGCATTCATCCTTTTTTCCCCTCATATATGTCTGAGAAGCTGAGAGAACCAGCGTTAATAACTGGATGTCACTAGTTGAGAGCTGTATCTCTTTGGCTAAACGTTGAACAATTTGTTGAATGTACTTCTTCTCGGTGTCATTATTCAGCTGCCCAAAGTCCCATACGAGAGGCATCATGCTAGGAGGCAATGCGTGCACGCGGTAAACAAGCTGTCTTAATGGGATGGAGCCAAGTCTTTCTTTTGTCTCATCTGCTTTAACTCTGTAACCAAGACCAGCTGATTCCAAGCGTTTGATCATTTTCTCTGTGTGCTTTCGATAAGGGTTGCAGGCTGCAATGATCTGTAATCCAGAGTTCTCTTTCAATGGCACCCCTTCTACTGTGTGATCACATATAGCTTCTTTGATGCTACTAATGGCGTCGGTTGTATTTGCCTCATCAAAAAACAATACTGTATCACATCCATTCTCTTTGTTAAAACATGCAAGTTCTTGTGCTTCTAAAATTTTTTGATAAATCATTTCGGCAGTGGTACCTCCATGAACCTTTACAAGCTTCATATTTTCTGTTTCAACAAAACCCTTACACAAATGGCACAAGTACTTAATGAGTCTGGTTTTTCCACAGCCAGTTTCTCCCATGATCACTACCGGAATGCCACATCGGAACCTCATCTTAATGGCTAGAATCTTGAGAATGTTGTCCATGGTAAGCTCATAGGTTTCATCAGGATCAATTGGCCACTGAATTCCTAGAACCATACATAATTTGCTTATCTTCTCATCTCTGGGCAAACTATCAAAGTCTATATTGAATGGCACTCTTTGAAGTCTCAAGCCTTCATAAAGTTGCATGGACATGATATTTTGCCGAATGATGCGGTTATCTCTAGGATTGATGGCATCCACACCTCCAGCATTATTTGGTTGCAGGTGAAATCCAATGAAAGTCATTGAATGATGGTCATCATTAAAGAAGATATAGGGATGTGGTTCAGACTCCCACTTTTTACGCATTAGGAAAGGAGCCAAGTCTTCTTCCTGAACTCCATCAAGATTAATGATTTGTCTTCCTGGACTCTGATCTGCAATATGTAAAGAAGGAGTTGCAAAGTCTTTTGCCATTAGTATCATAAAGTTGACCACAAACTGTTTAAACCCTAACAGAGTATCTCCAACAAACTCTAAATTACAGAAGACTGAATTTTCATAATCTTCCAGCTGCACATTTAAAAACCAGGCAAAGTTTCTGAGCTCAGACCAAGAAGGATCAACTATTCCACAGAACAGAAGGAAAATTTGCAGACAGCTCATTGGATCTCCCTCTATATAGGTTTTTGTATAAACAAATGTATCTAGATTTTGTCTCTCGTGAAATCGAATCAGATACTGGTAAGGTCTCTGGAAGCATTCACTATGGAACTCCTCAGTATCCATTCCTGGATCCCCACAACCTTTTACATCATCATCTTCTGTGGTTTTTGTCAGTATCTCTTTAGGTGCACAACAGAATATTTTTGGAAAAAAGTTGATCAAATGATTTTGTAGCACTTCAGGAACCTGCGTGACAAAATAATAATAATGGTATTAGATAAATATGAATGAACTGTTGCTTATTCAAGGCAACAAACGACTCAATATTTTACGCAGATTATGAACAAATATGGATAAATAGGCAGTTATGGCTACAGTATGTGCGCTTGTGCAGTTGTGAAATGCAAGGCCAAATTAAGGGCCACGTGGACCTGGAGCTGAAAATGAACAATGGCCTATTGCATTAGTATATGGTTCAGATTTTTTTTATCAAATGTTGCACAGTGGAAAAAGATGGTCAAGCTATCTGAGAAGATATCACAAGATTAATTTATCCAATGTAGTTAATAGTTAAAACACTATTCAAGTAATTTTAATGGTAAACATGTTGTATATTGTTAAATCTATAACTGAGAAGTATACTTAGGTATACTATTCACATAACACAATGTTACTGAAAAGACTTCAGAAAATTAGGTCTGTGATTTACACTTGAGGTCTTACAGTTTTGTTCGGCTTTCTGAACATCGTGTTTGGGGACTCCAAAATCTCAATGATGTACAGGTGATTGGGAAGGCGCTTCCATATTCTCCCTTCAGAATTCATCAGGTACTGCAAAACCAAGACCTTAAACAGGAATTCTGAAATCCCGCTGTTGACCTGCAGTATCAGAAGAAGAATACAGCATTATGGGTACCAAATTCTCTTTGGCTTTGTTACATATTGCACTGACCTCATCGTGTGTCTTATGTATGACTGAAGTACAGATCAGTATATGTAGAACTGTGATTTGAGGAGTTGAGGGAAGTCTCCTAAATACCTACTGAAAACAGCACCAGCAACAGCTATGGGGACAGTGCAGTTAGCGAATATGATTTTCTTTGTAATGAGACTACAATTATAACTTTTGGTTTTGTCACTAAGCAGCAGAAATTGATAAAAGACCGTGTTCACACTTAAGAAAGCTTTAAGGAGGTGCCGATATGCATTTACCCGCACTTAACATGCCACCTAACCCCCTTTTTCTTTTTTTTTAGGAACCTAGGGCACTTAAGAGTGCCCTAGAGCTTCCCATGTGTATTTCCCTACTTAAGAAGGAAAATAAGCATGGACTACTGACTACCCCACCCTCCCCATCTCATTTGAATCCCTCCCCCCACCCATTTGTCTTAAATACACCCAGAGGTTGCTGGGGCACAATTCTTTCTTCTTGCATAGTAGGTCATTTCTTAAAAGCTTGCACTTACATCATCAGTGCGTCACCAACAGGTCCATCTTTATACTTTTGTATATATGTATATATTACTCCTAGTACGCTGCTTAAGATGGGTCAGCGCTCAGATGAAATCTGCCCTAGGTGTGGAATCCATCCTGGGAACTTCTGGCACCTGTTGTAGGAATGCCCACTGGCCCTGAAATTCTGAAAAGCTCTATGGGATAGCGCACTAAGCACTTTGGACCGGATTCAGACCCCCGCATGCTTTCCGTGCACGCGGGGGTCTGAAATTACGCGAGACAGATGGGAGTGCACACCCCCTGTCACTCCCCTCTGTCGTGCAGGCTTTATGCATGCGGCCTTAAATGCGGCATGCGGATCAGCGGTCCGTATGACTGCTGATCCGCTACAGTGTGGGAGCTCTCGGAAATGGTCTCGGACAGAACTATACTATAGTAATCCTAGCGTAACATTTGGAGGGCGCATGCGTGCGTAAATCACCTGACAGTATTAAATCTGGATCTGGTCCTTTGTCTATCTCTCTCCATATCGATCCCAAACTGTGCTTCTTTGGCTTAACACTGATAGAGACCTTTAATGCAGCAACATATAAGTATCTTTTTCTTTGATGTCTCAGGTGATAATTGCCAGGGCATGGATGACATGGTCTCCCCCATCCCATGGTCACTGGTTTTCTTCAGTGAACAACATGCTTGGTCATGAGAAATTTGTCTACACCTCTAGGAGGGCACTACATAAATGTTATAAGGTCTGGTCTCCCTGGATGGATTCCCCATACCATATTGAGGCCCTAGGTGCAGTTGGCTCTCCCTCTGCCCTATAGCACTTTACCCATTTTTGTTCATAGGTTACTTTCTATGTTCTTCCAGACTCATATGTCTATACACTTTCCATGTGTTCAGTTTGCAACAACTCTGGACTTTTTCATTTATAAAAACGATGTTTTGATGCTCTCTACGGTGTAATACATGTCCTCTGTATGTGTTATGTTTTGATTTTTGTCTGTTATGCTTGTATGTTTATAATTGGAAAAAATGTTCAATAAAAAAATTAATTGATTCATGTAATGTTTGGGAAAGGTTTAAATGAGCACAACTGTGTGTTTTGAATGAAATAAAGGAAGGATTTCAGTGCACCCAAGATCCTGCACATATCAATAGAGTAATCAATCAGAAAGAAGCCTGAATGTCACAATTATACAATGTATTGGCTCTTGGCCCTTGTTAAAATACCAATTAAATATTGATTTATTAAATATGTATGGGCATCACCTTCAAACCAACACTCATAAAAATATATTTGCAACAGTTCCTGAGATGTCTGAGATAATGCAGTAAATTTGATATAACATAAGTCCTCTATTTATGTACTTTTAAAAATGATCTAAGAGTATTTGCTAAACGTTTCTACAGTTAATGATTTGGAAACGTTAAATTTGCAAAGAATCAATGACAATTCTTAGCTATAAAGAAAAGGACTGTATTTCCATGTGGTAAGAATCACATTAACCGACCACTTAATTAATGACAATAGCCCAGATTCACAGCACAGGACATATTGCACATACGTCATTAAATTACCGAAAACAGCTACTGCACATGCATTCTAGGTAATTTACGGATGTATGTGTCATACGTCCGGTGCTGTGAATCCGGGTCTGTGTGTCCATTTGGTAAAAAATCACATCAACAGACCACTTAATTAATGACAATTTCCTTTGTGTTTACACCCAAATTGGGGATTGGGCATTTCCATTACTTTACTTACAGAAGATGTGATGTCAATGTGGAATATTATAGGACAATTCCTTAGCCGGTCATCAAGAAAAGGAAGCAGTGTTTCTAACACTTTATTCTCATCCACTTCCGGTTTAATCAGACGAATTGTTTTGAGAACAGGCTTTCTAGTCTGGGATTTAGCGACAAGCTTTTGATGAAGCCTTTTCACATAGAGAGATTTTCCTGGAATTAATAGATATTTTTTAGATATTAATGACAATCTCACATTTTGAATTCGGAGTGTTATTACCTATTCTGATGATAGTCTGTTTGCATCAATAAAGACGATAGTTTCTTTGCGTCAATAAAACCCGCTTCATTTCTGACCACGCCTAATGCAAATGATTGCTAAATATGTCAATAGGAGTATACCGAAATCTGAATCGGTCCCAATGTAAGCCAGCATAGACTACTAGCAAGGGCTCCAGCAGAACCCTGGATGCATGTTGTGCGTGATCACCAGTCTGCGTATGCATAGCTTCTGTCAGCACAGAGCAGCCAAACAGCTGAAGACTGTTACTTCAGCAACAGCACAGGTGGTTCCACTGTTTCGTATCCCGAGACGTTGGATGCTCCTGCTGGTGCATACAAATGTCCACGAGCCAGGCAGCAGCTAAGCAGTACATAAATTATAAGAGGTAGGGCTTACGGGCTTGAGAACACAGGTAGTGCCTTGATGCTGGGCAGGTGAGCTTGATCCAATATAGCTACTGTATATTGTGAACTAGACCTCCCATTTATGGATGTGATGACACATAGGGTCATATCCAGACCATCACACCTAATACGGGTCACTCCCCTCTTTTGTGCAGACTTTTGGACACTTATGTGTCCATAAACCACCTTAAGTCTTCCATGTGGATCTGTGTTTGTACGCACACAGGTTCCACATGTAACCCCTTTACGCCAACCCTGCAGCTATGTTCCATAAGCAAAGAGATCCGATAAGTAACATCCAGTGGGCACATGCGCTGTAATAACATTAGGGATGACTTATGCAGCTGACTTATATGTGACTGCTTACATATACAGCTTCATCGGATGTATAGATAATTCTACTCCTCCAAGTTCACTTTTTGCCCCACTATATAGAATATTTGTCTGTAGGACCCATACCATTGCCCTATATATTCTAGTCTGTGTATGCTTATTTCCAGCTGTGCACAATTTTAAAGTATACGTTTTATTGTCTTTTTATGGTTTTGCATTAAATTGTTGATTTTACCATTGCTCGGTAAATCTTTTCAATACTGGTGAATATAACACTAATTCTTAGCCTTCTCCAGCCAATTTGGGCATAGCGCTGTGGTTTGTTTCTCTTGTTGCGTAAGTCCCCGAATCTTATTATGTCTGGATCCAGCCCATATAGTGTGGTATGGAGCACTGGACCTATATTGTGCTCCTTGTATTTACACAGTGGTCTCTTTTGGTCCGCATGTTTTCCATTTCTATATATTGGAATAGAAGCACGTCCTGTGCTTTCTTGTTTAGGTTACTTGTGTACACAGGATTAAAATGGTGCGTTAAGAAAAAACCTCAAATAAACAATTAATATGTTGTAATGTTGTGGTGCTCTTTAAATATGGCAAGTCCTCCTTTATTCCAATGGCCTAGTGGAAAACTATATTGCTAGTGCTGGTGTTGGAATTAATGTCGCATTGACATTTTATTCAAACATGCAAAAAGTGCAAAAGTAAAGTACAACAATTCAACACAAAAAATATTAAATGAGTAAATTTGTTCTTTAAGTTTGGTTTTCTGTAAACAATTTTTGAGGAAATAGTTACTCACCAACTCCTGCTCGTTTGGATGACACAATTCCAGCACTCATTCCATTTTTAAACACATGGGCGGCTGAAACCACTTTACGACTGACCGCAAAATGTTTTTGCAGATATTGTTGTATGTCTTCAATAGGTTTTTGAGGGATCATGTGTATTTTGAACTGGCTGAACACAGATGGGATGTAGCAATGCTCTCGTTCAGAGTTACAAATGATCACAAGATTGTATTCACCTGTACATAGTGTTTGTAACTGCTGGAACAGCTGCTCTGACTTGTACCCTGTATCATAGTTGAGTTCATCTGCGTAAATCAAGCTATAAATCTTCCTGCCATTGTAACCTGGTGTGAGACACCTTCTGAAAAACAAGGCCACCTCTTCAAATGTAGTCTGAGGTGAGCACAGTAACACTTCATCGTAGGTTGGCAGTGGCTGCTTAAAGCTGTGCATGTAAACTGCTAAAGCACAAGACAAGATCTCCGATGAAGGACACAGAACCAAATTGGGTCGACCAGGCTGAAAGCTGGGATGAAGATCTCGTTCCACCCGAATCTTATTTATTTCTGCCAAAGCTCTTAGTTGTGTACCAAGAGCATCTATATCCAAACAACCAGGGAACAATGAACTTATGAAAGTCATGGAAAAGTCCCAAATTATCTCCATCTTTTCCAGTACATTTATACAGCTTTGTAATTTCATTGCAAATTCCATTTGATCTGGGCGTTTTGTGGTGGCAGTTCCTGAGAAGCCAATCTTTGAGAAACAGGAGTTTAACGTGTCCATTTTTGAACACTCCGGCTTAATAAAAGATAACATTAGAAGTGCCTCCTCACTCATATCACTTCTCTCAAATTGCTGGCACAGATAAACCAATTGCTCTGCTGTGTAGTAGTTCAGGAAGTAATACTGAGACCTCTTCTTGCTCATGAAGTCCAGCCACTGCTCTAAAAATGATTCAAGTGTTTTGCAGATATTTGGAAGAAAATCGGTGAGAGGTCCTCGTCCTTCAAGTTCACCAATTCGATCTACATCGAAGTTCATGTCAATGCAAGCTTCAGCATCATCAGAGCAGTAGATTGCTGCCTTCCAAGATCTAAATAGCATATTTCCAGCCAGATAGAGGTCAATAAATGATTTGGCAAGCCTCTGCACATTGGAGAATATCTGGTTTAAAATAAGATAATTTGGTATTAACTGCTGAAATAATACATATCAGAAAAATAATGAGTATATGACAAGTCAAAGTGAACACAAGATCACACCGATCAATTAATTCAATTTTATAGGACAATAATTGCCTTTACTACTAGAACATGATCTTCAAGGCCAACGGGGTAGATCCTCGGCCACGGCCGACAGGGGAATTACATACAGCTTGTACTTAATTCTCCTTGTTTGAAGGTTGTGCGCATGTGCACAACCTTCTTATGGCACCATAAGGGTCGGCGTACGTAATGAACGTTGCGTACGGCGCCTCTTACGAAAAGGGGGCTTCCCCCCCATTACGCATGTCGTATCTCCACTGTAAAGGCAGAGACAGACATGCTAATGAGGGGACAGGGCGGGGGAAGCAACGTTACAATCAGGTGATTTAAAAAGTTAAGGTAGAAATCTGGACACATAAGTGTCCGAGAGTGGGGGGTGCAAGGGGTGTGCACTCCCCGCTCTAAGAACAGCCGTAATGACCACAGGCACCCGTAGATCTGGATCCGGACCAACATCCTGCGTTATATCATCATTTAAAACTTTTATTCATTTTCAAGTAATATATATCGGACATATTTATTATAGATATTACTCTACATGTTATATACTATTGGGGGATATATTACCAACTTTTGCTGAATTTTATGGTGAGAAGTGTTTTAGATTAATTTAAATGAAAAGCACAAGAGTTCTACACTTAATTTTTCCATTTTCTACTTTATGAAAAATATTGAACATAACTATTCTGGATGTATATTGTGCCATCTGCAAGGAGCACCTTTGGATTATGTACTTGTCACATTTTAACATGCACCCACTGATGTAAATGTGATATAAATGTCTTTGGTCATCCTACACACCACAGATATTTATATAATGTAAAATTGGTTGGTGCATGTCTGTCAAGAACATAAATCAATTCAACAACCAGAAATGTTCACTTTCCTAGACATATTCCCATTTCAGTTATCACTGAGCAAATGCATTTGTTTACCTCTGAAAACCTGTCAACCTCCAATTTCCCTTGTTCCCCTTTTCCTGACATAAGCATAAGTTTGTTCAGCAATTCCTTCAACTCCTCCAATGTGTAAGAACGCATATCCTCGTCATCCTCTGGGAGTTGCAGCTCTAGGACACTGTCTGGGGTAATCTGTGGAACATATATATAATAATACATGAAAATAAAATGCAAAGGATCTTCTGAAAAAAAAACAGACCTATAAACGCCTTGCAGAAAGGAAATAAGTCTGCATAGACTTCCAAGTTTTATACTTGGATTACATGCAGCGATAGCAGTTAATCCAGGTCACTGCAAATCCACTTCTTTTCCCCTCAGTTACGTAATGGTTTAATAGGATGAACCTTTTTTTTCACTAAATGAATGAAATCACACTTTCTACAACAGACAATTTCCCCACTTTACATCAATATGGTTTAGCTGGATAGAGTTTAGGATATCCCTCGTGTTTTCTGTGCTTCTCCACTTTCCTGCTCTGGATCCTGTGCAGTGGCGTAACTAACGTGGGTTTTGTAGGGCTCGTGCCCCAGGTTCCGATGGCACCCAGCTGATGTGGGCGCAATCGGAGCCTTAGGGCATGAGTCCTACAAAACACCGCTGCTTTGCCCCCCCGTTGGACTCCTTTTCCAGGAGTCACAGCGGGTCGCAGGCATCACAGTGGTGGTGTGTGCGGTGAATACAGACACCGACGCGACCTTAGGGTCACGTCAGCGTCTGTATTCACTGCACGCACCACCTGACAATACAGACAGCGCGCCGCAGAGGAGAGCGAGGAGAGGGTAAGTAACCTGTAACTGGGACCCGGGGGCTGCACTAAGGACTAAAACTATATTATGGGGGTGCACTAAGGACTGAAACTAAGATGGGGCTGCACTAAGGACTGAAATGATATTATGGGGGTGGATTAAGGATTGCAACTATATAAGGGGCTGCACTAAGGTCTAAAACTATATAATGTGGCTGCACTAAGGACTAAAACTATATTATAGGGGTGTACTAAGGACTGAAACTATGATGGGGCTGCACAATGGACTAAAACTATATTATGGGGCTGCACAAAGGACTAAAACTATATTATGGGGGTGCACAAAGGACTAAAACTATATTATGGGGTGTACTAAGGACTGAAACTATGATGGGGCTGCACAAAGGACTAAAACTATATTATGGGGGTGCAC
>WWET01000562.1:247150-265575 GCA_011038615.1 Limnodynastes dumerilii | reverse complement strand
GTCAGACCCAGGAATTTCCTTCCTGACGCCGGCTGAAGTTAGGGTAGCATTCAGCCGGCGTAAGGAAGGGGCCATACGCCCGCACAGGGGGAGTGTCAGGGAAAGTGAAAGCCGATACGCTGTGCTTTAGTAAGCACAGCGCATCGGCGTAGGTCTGGATCAGGCCCAATGTCCATGCGGACATTGCACCGAGAGATAAGGTAGCCCTATGACACTTATGAGATATCTAAAAACAGGGGGCGGGATAGAGGCAGGACGGGTGAGTTAGGTGTGGCTCTGTCTGCAACTAGCTCACTTGAATCTGTGAATATGGTCCCATGAGCTATTGTCAATTTACACTTTTTTTGCACATTTTTGATACTTTGCACTACTGCACTTTAATGATTTTGACAAGTGGTCTCATATGGTGGTGTCATGATTCCACTTAATAAAAATGCTTAAATCATTTTGTTTGATTTTGAGATTTTTTTTTTTATACAGAGCACTTACTATTAAGAACTAGTTTCCTATCTATCTATCTATCTATCTATCTATCTATCTATCTATCTATCTATCTATCTATCTAGCCTCAATCTATCTAGCCTCAATCTATCTAGCCTCAATCTATCTAGCCTCAATCTATCTATCATCAATCTATCTATCCTCAATCTATCTATTCTCAATCTATCTAATCTCAATCTATCTATCTATTCTCAATCTATCTAATCTCAATCTATCTAATCTCAATCTATCTAATCTCTATCTATCTATCTATCTATCTATCTATCTCGATGTAGTGTTCTATATGTACCTTCTATATTCAAAAACAAACTACTGTTTTCCCAAACTATTTACCTGGCAAGCGAAATGCACTGCTTCAATCGCACAATCTTCAAAGCATTTACTTATAGATGGATGTAGATCTCTAAAGCAATTCTGTTGTTCACAATAGATTAAAATCTGTTTAATTGGTTCTTCCTGTGGAAAGGAAAGAAGACATGATTTATCACAAACATTGAACACTTCTGTTCATATTGTAATGAATTTAGAAAAAAAATATATATAAAAAAAACAACAAAACAAAACAGGGAAATGCATATTTTAGATATCCTGATATTATATTAGACCAGGGATGTTAAACTAAAAAAAAGTAAAGGAAAGTTACTCCTGGACAAAACTATGTTGATTTCAGGGAAGTCAAATTTCATCTGTTGCAAACAGTATTAGAGATGAGAGGTGATGTTTCTCAGCCCAAGTCTAAATAACAATGTAAAAGTAAAGCTGGCCAGTATCTGTGTGCAGTAAGCAATACAAAGATATATCCCTGCATGTAATTCTTGATTCTTCATGTAATCAACATTGTTTTTCCCAGTAGTAACTTTCCTCTCTTATTTTCAATCTCTGAGTCTGGTCCCATGTCTCTCCAGCTCCTAGTACTCCCCATCATGCGTTTCCAGATCCCAGTATCCCACATCATATGTCTCCAGCTCCCCAGTATCCCACATCATATGTCCCCAGTATCCCACATCATATGTCTCCAGCTCCCCAGTATCCCACATCAGATGTCCCCAGCTCCTAAGTATTCCCCATTCATATGTCTCCAGCTCCCCAGTATTCTCCATTCATATGGCTCCAGCTCCCCAGTATTCCCCATACATTAGTCTCCAGCCTCCAATGTTTATACCTTACTTACCTTTGATGCCCTATGTTGGTGTCTCTCCTCTGTGATGTGCGCCATTCCCAAGCTCTTCTGTGTGATACTGGCTGTAAAGCATCCTGTTTCCTGCTGTCAGTCGATGCAGCAGTTATACAGAACAGCTGAAAAGGGCTTTGCTATCAGCTGTCCTGTTTAACTTCTGAGGCGGCTGATAGCAGGACTTTTTTAGCCCACATGCATCCCGTGGGTTTGACATGCCTGTATTAGACAAACCAGAGATGGAGCACTCAGTCTGTAGGTGGCTGGAATGCAAAACAAAATCTGCAGTTCACAGCCCACCAATCCACTAAATCGGCAACACAAGTCAGGTTGTAAGAGTTACATTTGTAAATTTTCTTAACGTTACTAAGATAGTTGCGATTTTAGAGGAAGATACCCCCAATATATTTCCTATAGGTTTTTGAAAGACCTCTTTTGCTAAAATAACAGACAATAAAGCATAAATTGTAGCAACAAAGAAAGTAACAGCTTAAATAACTTATCAAGTTGGTAGGGAATATTTAACCTTTTTGTATTATTTTACTGGAATACCTGTTTAATTTTTCTGCGTAAGATTGGAAGTAAAGCTTCCTTCCATTTCTCAGTCACATTTTCGCCAGTATTAAGTATGTGATTCCATGCCTAGAAGAAAAAAATAAATTCCATTATATTTAATTAAGTTACATTTTAGTGACATATGTAAGATATAAACGGGTCTTGGCGTTAACTAAAATGAATGTAGCAAGGGCTATATCCTGGTGAACCATTTGTTAAGGACATGGACCAAATGCATCTGTACTTTGCACATTTTCTATTAATATGTGTTGCATGCACTACTTTACTTTGAGATCTTAGAGCTATTCATTACACATTACTTGAGTGATCCAGGATGTTGCATAACTATTTGGCCAACAAGATTCATGAACAAGCAGAATACATAATCTCACTTCACTCCTTGATCTCTCCGCGCGATATAGATTGGACAGTCCAACAGCAGTTATGCAAACCAAATGCACAGCCTTTTCCTTACACTTTGTTAAACAACTGGCACATATACCTTTATACTGAAAGCACACAAGGATTAAATGCAGGAGTAAGCCTGGGTTATAAACATGTTGCTGCTATACTGAGGTTCATGGCAAACATATTCACCCTCAATCCAAACTCTCAGCTCTTAGCCCACGTAGTAGCTTTGGGTGCAAACCATTAAATAGAAGAATATTTCAGGCAGACATCAATTAATACTCAGTAAAAGTTTATTTTTATTATGCTTTCTTCCAGTTTAGACACCAGGATGAAACCGGTATGCTTCAGATATTGGCCGACAGAGAGAGGATAAATATGACACATAGAAGGGTCTTCCTTTTGTGCTGCAGTTAGAGAACTAATCAGAGAATGGTCCCTGAATGTAATGGCTGCAGTGGTAAATGCAGAATTTTTAAAAGGGGGATTTCAAATGCTTGTAATTCAATAAGGGTACATTAGAGGTGTGAAGATGTCACTCTATATATAGTTCATGTGGAGTATATTAGGTGGTCCGTGAATTTTACATTCTGAAATATTTGTGTGTTACATTAGAATATACAGTATGTAGAGTATTTCCATTCCCAGACCCCTAATATACCCCAGTAGCCCACATCACATGACTCCAGCTCCATTTGCAGACCCCTTTTATAACCCAGTATCCCACATCATATGCCTCCAGCGCTATTTCCAGACCCCTAATATACACCAGTATCCCACATCACATAACTCCAGCTCCATTTGCAGACCCCTAATATACTGAAGTATCCCCCATGATATGTCTCCAGCTCCCAGTAATCCTCATTCATTAGTCTCCAGCCTCCCCTGCTTATACCTTACTTATCTTTGATGCCATATGTTGGTGTTTTTCCTCCGCGGTGCGCGCACATGTATTACATGTGGGGTATATTAGGGGTCTGGAGAAAAAAACTGTATAAAGTACATGCTGGGCGAATTAGGGGTCTGTAATTGGCACACTATATACTCTTTATAGTGTATATTTCCCAAATCCTAATATTCCCCCTATACTATAATGAATGCCCTCTCAGACACATAATATACTTCATATAGGGTGCTAGCTCCAGATCCCTATTATATCCAATATGTGATATTTGTTGGATATATTGAGTGTCTGGAGATGGCACAGTACCAGTCTAAGTTCACCTCTTAGGGCTAGATTTCCTAAGCTGTGGGAATGAAAAAGTGGAGATGTTGCCCATAGCAACCAATCAGATTTCAGCTCTTACTTTCCTATTGCATACTACAAATTTAAGCTAGAATCTGATTGGTTGCAACATACCAAAAAAAAAACTAATTATAAAAATAATAAAAAATGTATAAATCTATATAAAAAAAGATAGGTTAATTTACTAACAGCAACCAAGTAGTTTGATTCTAAAATGTTTAGAATGTGAGAATCAAACTACTTTGTTGCTGTTAGTAAATTCATCCATCTTTTTTGATATTCCTTTATACATTTTTTATTAATTTTATAATTTGTTCATATTTCACTGTGTTGTTTTTTGTTTTTGTTTTTTTTTAAAAAAGGAATATAACCTACCAGCTTATTATGAGAGGCTGCCTTTGTATTTCCCCACACAATAGTGTCATATTGTCAATCAGAACCAGTCCTTCTAACTGGTTATTACAGTGTAGATTCTGCATATCATAAAAAAGTCTGACATACGAAAAAAACCAAAGAGGGAAATGTGTACTTAATATCATTCCAGAGTAGTAAGGGGAGATAAAATAAAGAGCTCATGCTATGAATTGTCACTCTAGTCGTGGTGAATCAGTGTAGCACCCTAGCGGTTGCCTAGCAGCCAGATCGCACACTGCCTATTGGGGCTTATAGTCAGATGTCCTGGCTGCTACACTCTTATGTTTTACACCCCCTGATTCTAAAGGTTCAGCAACCAGTGTATTGCTTAGCAACCTTTATAAGCGCCAATCACATGGAGGGGGAACTTGTCATTTTTCCTCACAATAGGCTTAAATAAGCAGCCACCCAAGCCCTAGTTGCAGGTCTTATCATTCTGCCTCGGCTGCGATCTCTGGTGCATGGAGCATTTGTATTTGCAATGTTAAGGCACGCAGCAATATTCTACACTATCGGGCATACATTCCAATAGAGATCAGGATCTATGTGTCTATATTAAGCTAGTAAAAGTTTAATGAACATAATTATTATAGACAGAATAAAACAGACATTCACCTGGAGCTCTGACTGAAATACATAATGTTTAAATTTGTGCCCGTAAATATCTTCAAGCCATTTTGCTGTAATCATCAATGTATCTTGGAAAACTCTGTCTCTGAGTGCCAAATGTGCTTCTGATTGTGGCACATCCCCTGTGTCCTCATGCTAAATAAAAAAAATAAAAAAATAAAAAGACAGAAGTAAAACAAATATTTTACTATATACAGAAAAAAACAAAGAATAAAATAACAAGAAAGCGGTTCATAAAAAGTATCACATAAATGTTAAATGCACTCACCGGCAAACCTGAAAGCCTTATTAGAGTCAGGATGATCTTAGCAGACAGGGAGGGGAGCTCAGCATATGAATTCAGCCTTTTGTTGCAGCAGATATTATTGTGCAGGAAAATACCGGCATCACATAACATCTGAAGTTCCTCCACATTAGGGGTTCTGTAAATGAAAGAAAAAAAAAAAAGAAAAAGCATATAAAATGATGCTAAACAACTTATAATGAGAATAAGTCTAAGCATCCATTTTGGACCTTAACCAGATGGCCATAGGGTATCTCTGTATTTAAGGGTGTGCTCCTGCAATTGCACCCTATCCAAACCCGAATGCAGATATAATTACAAAACATTTGCACCAGTCACAGGTCATGTGTAAATCCAGGGAGCAGCTGACAGCCGACATTTCACAACCTATTTTGGACCATTAGCATTTAACCTTCCAATATGCAATACAAAATTTATGGGCATCCATTAACGCTACATGTGCGCATGGGAGGGCCAGATGTTTTCTTTGCGTACAGAACACAATTCCCTATGCAAGGAGAGCAGTACAGGGGTGGGGGAGCTATGACTCTGTATACCTAAGCCCCGAAGGGGGGTGGGTTGAGGCATGCTAAGGAGGCATTGTGGGCTGCATTAGGCATTCCACACTTATCTGCATTCAAATGGAACGTGGTTCCATGCAGAGATCTTAAGGTTGGTTTATGGATGCATATGTCGTCCCAAGTACACACGTTAAAAGGGAGTGACACAGGAGTTCACTTCCCTCTTGCGCACCAGACCTCCTGACACACGGAACACTTGCAGAGGTCTGATCAGGTGACCTGGTCGCCACTGTATGTACACGCTGCGCAAATTTAAATATGTGATTTACTTACTTGCACTGCTTTTCTATGATCTGTAGCAATTTCGTTAGAATGCCTTCAACTTTCTAGAATCACAAACAAAACAAATGAATCCTGGAGTTGTGTGGCAGCATCTTTAATAACTGCAGTTAAACAGCAATTTTAAATAGTCAAACTATTGAAGACTAAGAAAATTATTGGCACTACATGTCCCAACATGCTTTGCTAGATATTTGCCATGCCTCTGATGTTGGAGCATGCTGGGACTTGTAGTTTCACAACATAAGGATTGCTGAAGGTTGCCTATACCCGATGTATTGCATCTATTACTATAAGCAGAATAAGCAATATATAGTTTTGTAAAGAAAAAGCTAAAATAAAGCATCCTTGCAGATTCTTAAAACATACTTCCAGTAAAACATAAATATGTTTTAATTAAAACAAACTTATCTATATAAAGTGTGTTTAACCATTTGGTAAATATAGACATATTTTTAAAGTTTGATTAAAAAGGCAGCATATTGGCTTTAGAACTCAAATTAAATAATCAATGACTTACCTGTAAATGGTAGTAATTAACGCCATCAAATTTAAAACAACAGGCTTTGATAACACCAACAATTCTGACTGGAAGCTCATCCAAGAATTTTTCCATGTCATCAATGGATACCAAACACAGATATGAATGGATGAGATTTCGGTCTGCCTGTAGCAAATACTTCTTACTTGTCATTTTTGCAAGAAGATCACTAATATAAAGCAATACAGTTACATGTATAAATGAATAGCAAAGTAGAATTTCCACTATATTAAATTTCTTAGCGTTTGAAATCACCATTAAAACTTTCAATTTCATTAGTTTCACACATGCAAGTTCACTGAATCACAAATATTAATGACATCAACATGGTTAGAGTTCACACTAGGTTTACCTATCTCTTTGCTTGGATACAACATGATAATAAGTACCCAGGAATGACAGAGGCATCACTGCTGCATTCAATGCGATTTTTTCTTAAATCCCTAAGCACAGTGGGTCTCATCCCATAGACCTCTAAGTTCTAACGGCGAGTAGCATTCAGAGACTTAAAGTACTTAAAACAACATGGGCAGGATCCAGACTGAAGTAAGTGGGCTAAACCATGGTGATTGCAGGGGAGTCATATTTCATCTGTTGCAAACAGTATTAGAGTTGAGAGGTGATGTTTCCCAGCCCAAGTCTAAATAACAGTGCAATAGTAAACAAGGTCAGTATATGTGTGCAGTAAGCAATTCAAACATATATCACTGCATGCAAAGAATACAATTAACTTGACTCCCCCTGCAATCAACATGGTTTATCCTAGCAGTAACTAAGTTCAAGCACTACTATCCAGCCCCATGTTCCTATCCTGCATTGGAATTTGCTTGAGGGTGGGATTGATAATGGGGAACATAGTTGGGGCAAGAGGTGAGGACAAGCATATATGAAACAATCTGTCCCTTTACAGGTTATTGTCTGGTGATCATAATACCCTACTAGTTTAGCAGTTTAGGGATGAGGGAGATCTCTCCTTCCTGGATTTAATTACTGAAGATACACACTAAAGTAAAGTAGTCCTATTCCAAATGATATTTTCCCTTGGTAGTTAGATTTGTGACCCCAAAAATATAACACCTTATTTACTTACTTGTTTGTTTTTATCATTCCTATACATTTTATTGAAGACCATGCAAACAAGCATAAGAAATATACACCATTTCAGATTTTATAATTAAATCCTATACGTAAAATAAAACTTTTCGGGATTTATTAAACGAGGAATGATGTTAAAGCAATAATCACGATACACAATATAACCAAAACTGATGCTTTGGCCATGATGCTATACAATCAAACTAATGGTGATTTTCCCAGCGTTCACATTCTTGGTGTTAAAGTCACACCTTGTTATCACTTTTCTAGGTCTACAAGGCAATTAGAATGTAGCAACACAATGGATCCATGCCATGTAGCTTTGTATTGCTTATTACTTCCTATCACTATTTAGCACAAAGTGTTAATCACTGCATTCTACAATACAGAATATAAGGATCACAGTCATTTTTAACGAGATGTTTTCATACATGAAACTGGTTTAGGTTCAAGTAAAATAAATATATGTATGAAATGTTCAAACTTTCTTCAGAGCAAAAATTCATAAACTGCCATCATATTGAAACTTTGATTCTTCTAGTGAAAATAAGATTAGGGGCCAGATTTACTAAGATGCGGGAAAAGAAAAGTGGAGATGCTGCCCATAGCAACCAATCATATTCTAGCTAACATTCTCTAGTATGTAATAGGAAAGTAAGAGCAAGAATGATTGGTAGCTATAAGCAACATCTCCACTTTTCCTTTCCCACAGCTTAGTAAATTTGGCCCTAGAGGTCACGTACTATTTTAGATGCCTATTAGAAGGTGTAAATCATTGGCACCACAAGGGATGGTGTCACCACCACAGGCCTCCTCCCATACCAACCCCCTTTTCTCTTCAATTCACAATCTCCAACTTTTCTAATTAATATTCTTGTGGATACTTACAGGTTTATTACAACAAACACATAATAAATAATAATAAAAATAATAATAATAATTATTATTATTCACCGGTTAAGTCTTTGGAACTGACTTACTAAGCAACAAGCCTGGAAAGTACACGTGCAGTGTTGCAGGCTACATTAGAGCAGTAGAAAGGTTTGCTCTCCATTTTTAAATCTTTGCATAATAAAAATTGGCGTCATCATACTTAACCTATGTATGTCCTGTTTGACGGCTTCCATTGCTTTCTTGTAATTACAAGCAGATTTTAAAGACATACCACGGTTGACTGACCCAGAGAATGTAGAAGAGGAGCAGAGTTTATTGCCAGAGGGTGACATCTACTTGGTTGTGAGTAAATCGGATTGCCGTACAAGACAAATTGCTAAAAATAAACTTTGTCACATAATTACCTTTCACGATGTTTGAGTTTATCATATTCAAGCCCCTCAAGACCAGCCCAAACATCTTCTTGATTGGACTTTGAGATCAAAGCTGAATTGTCTGGGTTAAAGACAGTAGAAAATGTGTGCACGACTGGCAGAACCCAGACCCAGTGACCAACATTTTTGTCAATGCAATTTTGGCATAACTCCTTCAAACTTATTTGGATCCTATAGAAATAAATTAACCAAAAATTGGATTACACATTTAAAGGTGACCTATTGGAGCAATTATTACTTTTTAAAATTCCTAAACACAAAACACTTTTTCCATCTTTCTGTGTTCAATAATCCCAGGCAGATCACCTTACAATTAAGAATCAATAGCAAAACTAGATAGCACATGCTACAATACATAGGGATTGATCCAGAGATAGGAATAAAGCTGGACATACACCACGAAGATGGTCAATCCCAGTGTCCAATAAAGGGGATGAGGGAAAGTTCCTGATATCTTCCCCACTCACCTCTCCTGCTGTGACCGATAATCTTGGTTGAAGAGGGAAGGGCCTGTCAAAATTGACAAAAGGACCTTGCAGCTAACTGAATGTACAGACCCCCTGTCAATCTTGGCACTGCTTGGCTGCATGGGCCTCCAGTCCATCTCAGTAGAAAGCCCTTGCAGCTAGCTGATTGGCTAAATGTAAAAATATAAACTCTGGCCAGAATTGCCCATCTCGCTTTCTAGGAGATATCGGAAATTTGTTGTCTTTTGACCGATTTATTACCGTTAGGGAAAACTATCCTTACTATATAGAAGAGCGATTTTTGGTCGGATAACCCGATAATTGCTTGATCCAACAAATATTTACTCTAGTGAATAGCCAGCTTAACTGTACAGCAAAAAAAAAAGGTGTAAATCTGCACCTGACCAAACCATGTTGCAATATCAAGAGTGCAAATGAATAAGATTTTATTTGAATGCAAAAGAATACTGATTGATTCTGTTTATAGCACACAAATACCGAACATCCCCTCTCAACTCGTTCTGTCTGTACATTTGCCTTTCCTTTACATTGAACATGGTTTTCCTAAGGTGCAGATTTGCTCCTTTTATTTTGCTGTTAGTCTCAGCTCTGGATTAGTCCCATAGTTTGCATTCTTTAGAACTGGTTTAATAAAAACACAACTATGAAACGATAAGTAGATTACGTAAAATAGTTACTACGCATGAGTAGTAGCTACTATCGGTATTTTAAGACCATATGTGCAACACGTACGGTGTTGTAAATCCGGGCCTATTTTTGTGTTTTATTAATAAAGTTACTCCGTTTTGTAGAGACAATAAAGTGAGTAGTCCATCCAACAACAGAGCCTTTTGTAAAATTATTAGGCATCACAAACTTAAGGTTTATGGCTTTCTTCCTTCAACCACCTTAAAAGGCAACAGCTGGTATTGTCCAATAAACTAAACCAATACAACTCTGGCGCGTGTGTCTCAAAATATTACAATGCCAATGTCTGCTGCTAAATCTTATAATCAGGGCTGCTATCCTGATCCAGAAAAGTTAGATGTAAGCCAAGAATAACTTACTCTGGAAATTTAGAGAACATGGTCTTTGCTTTGTGAAGTTCCTCTATCATCTTATCTCTTGACATTTCATCCAAACATAATACACAGCAAATTTTCGCCAGATGTTCTTCATTTACAGGAATGGAGAAAGTGTGAACTACTTTGACGCAAATCAGTCCTGCTATTAATCGGTTTTGGATTTCCTTTTTTCCTGGTATCCTTTTAGTAAGGAAAGGTTCACATATTTTATCAAGAAATGTCAATATTAGCGAATGCACCTATGTTACAAAAATAGAAAAAGGGAACACATTAAATATATCTCAACTGCCATTTAAAAGGTAAGTTATATATATATATTGACACTTTATAAAATAAAGGATTTTCATTTAATAATTTATAACCCAACAACGCAAGTACCTTCATTGTAACTAAAAAGAAAAAAAAAGTTAAAACAAGTGAAGCAAATGTTTATGTTTTGTAGGGGAACTAGAAATAGGCCTAAATAGGCCTGATCACATGATTTCTTTTCTTTATCATTTTTGCTGTGTGAACGCATAACGTTGGATTTCCGCAACAGAGGTAGCTTTATGCATATGCAAAGAGAGGAAACACAGGGCTGGTGCGACCCGCTCCGTGAGGGAATGCGCTGCATCCCGGCGCCATGCTGGATAGACGCCGGACATCCCCCCCCCTGCTATACAGATTGGCAGCGTTCATACAGTTCATGCATGAAAGCTGTCAATCTGTCCACCGGGGAGCGGGGGGAAGTCCGGCGCCTACCCAAGGCATATGATGGGGAATGCTGAGAGGGGCTGGAGGCACATAATGGGGAATACTGATGGGGCTGGAGAAACATTGTGGTGAATACTGAGGGGGCTGGAGGCACATATTGGGGAATACTGAGGGGCTGAAGGCACATTATGGGTAATACTGGGGTGGTGGGGCTTGAGGCATATGATGGGGAATACTGAGGGGGGCTGGAGAAACATTGTTGGGAATACTGAGGGGGCTGGAGGCACATATTGGGGAATACTGAGGGGGGCTGAAGGCACATTAAGGGGAATACTGGGGTGGTGGGGCTGGAGGCACATAATGGGTAATACAGAGGGGGGCTGGAAGCACATGATGGGGAATACTGAGGGGAGCTGGAGGCACATAATGGGGAATATTGAGGGGGCTGGAGGCACATAATGATGGTGAATATTGGGGGGCCTCAAAGACATGATGGGGATACTGAGGGGGCTTCAGAGACATGATGGGGATATCGGGAGGGGGGCTGCAGAGACATGATGGGGATACTGAGAGGCTGTAGAGACATGATGGGGAAATTGGGGGCTGCAGAGACATGACGGGAATACTGAGGGACTGCAGAGACATGATGGGAATATTGGGAAAGATTGGATGAATATGTACACTGTACACACACACAAACAGGATAACTAAGTGCTTACAATGCTGTGCTTCTATTGTATTATGGTTACAAATGTTTTCTATTTTGTGACAGTTTTTTTAACTGCAATGAGGTTACAAGAATGTTGAATTTATTCTACAGTGGTCAGAAGGATGCAGTCTGTATTGTATGGTGGCCTTTATGGTATAGCGGTCACTACGATAATGTCTGTAAGGTATGTGACCCTAAGATATATAGTCTGTATTGTGTTGCAGTGTTTAGGATGAAATGGAATTTGTATAGTGGAGACTAGTAGAATGCTGCCTGTATTGTATAGTAGCGGCTATGATTTTCTTTCTTTTATTGTGGCTACAAGATTGTGTTTTATGATGCTTACATGGATACTATACTCTAGTAACTATAATGATAAATTGTTAAACAAATGAGCGTAAATTTAAAGTATGCAGGGGGGCTCCAAATACTCTAGCACCGGCCCTGAGGAAACCCCCCATTTCTTAAGTATGGATCCAGTTGAAACCTTAAAATATAGTTTGATACTCCTCTACCATGAAAATGTTTTGTCACTCTATAATTTATCATGCTGGCCAACAATATTGTATAGTACGGCCAGAATGACACAACTTTATTGATTAACAGTAGTTTTGCCCAAAAGTTATTTAATGAATGTCACTTAATGGCCCCACATAGGTGAGAGGTACTTATAATAAGGTAGACTCTAATAAACTTCATTCCGCTATGGACCTTCTGGACTTGACTCAGAACCTGTGCAATCATTTTTTTTTTGTCAGGGGATGGTGTAAGTCATAGGTGCAGATCACTTTCAATGGGAAAATGGGCATATTTCTAATAAAAACTGTGATATTCATATTGCAATAATTGTTCTCTGAAATTCATGAATGAATCAATGATTTAAATAAATGTCTGCCGATAAAATAAAGTACATTTTTTTTTTTTATTATTATTATTCCCTAAAAGCAGCAGAATGCCGCTAATATGCTCAGGCATTGCTGTAAATTTAGTTTAAGTAATATTAAGGAGTGTTTGCATACTGCAAATGGCCAGTGGCAGACCTACATTTTTGAGGCCCTGAAGATTAAAATGTTATGGGGGGCCCCTTGGCATTCAGCAACAATAGGGTAACATCTAACAAAGTCCAAAGGCCCAAATGGCAGAGAATGGGATGGTGGAGTGGAGTCCTTGAAATGGGCTATACAGTGAGCCCCTTCCCACCAGTAACGACGTCTGGGTAACCGCCGTTATCTTCTTCAGTGCACACAGTGACACTGACAGCAGCTCTCTGTTCTGTGCCCTGGCCGGATCATAACAGCCATCCTCTGATCGCAGCTGTAGATAGAGTGTCTGCCGGCCAGCACTGATCAGAGGGGGTTGTGAAATACTGAAAACATATTCTAAAGGTCAATATTAAGGACTTCAATCCATTGGCTTAGGATTCTGGGCCGTATGCAGAGCTCCGGTTTCCGGTTACTGTGCATACTGCAACGTAGATTGCGTATACGCGGTCTTAAAGACCGCGTATACGCAATCTACGTTGCAACAAGAAACGTAGATGACGTTACAACATTACTGCGCATGCGCAGTAACACAAATTGGAAATCGCTGCATATGGCCCTCTATCACTAAAATAACCTTATTTTAATAACACACATTTGAAAAAACGTCTGCTACAGAAATGCAGCAATCATTTAAACCAAATCTTGCTTCAAGCATGTGGTGGCATGTAAAGATATATATACACCTTCTTAAAGGCATAAACCTGGACAGGGTGGGGGTCCCGGCTTAGAAAGGCCCTTTTTAAAAAGGCCGTTTTATACCAGCCAGTTGTGAAATGGCTGTATATCAATTAGTTCTGTCACGCTGAGGAGAAGCAATCGATCCTCCCAAGAATGAAGATGGAGCGGCGAATGATTAGTATTAATGTAACCTCAACCCTTATCCTAATCCTTACCCTAACCCTCCAATTCCATTACCCCAACCCTCCTTCCCGCAGTATAACCCTAAGACTTAGCCTAACCCCTGTAATAGTCAAAACAGAAAAGGACAATCAGCCTCTAGCTAAGCTGCTTATACCTAACTGCTCAATTGTGGCCACATTTAATTTACTGCTCCGTGCACTTGTTGACAATAATACGCTTGGAAAAGTGAACTGCTTGCTTAAATTTGCCGATTTGTGCCTTTCTACCGTTGTTTGGCATTTTGGCTTGCCTGGATTGCTTAGTGTCTACAAAGTAATTGTTTTATTTTACACAATAGTATCTAGTTCCCCTCTAATACTTTCATAGCTGATTTAATACCAATTTGATTATGAGCACTGAGATCTTATGCTGCTAATTGACATCTATTACAGTCTGTTGTTTTAATTATAAATTTCTCTGTGCGGGCATTGTGTCAGTTTCAGTTGTTCACTATAGGCTCTGTACATAGCTATATTCAATATAATATCATCGTGGCTTTTTGTATAATTGTTGAGCTGCCTGATCAACAGCTCAAAAACTAATCTGTACATGCAGAGTTTTATTTATGTTTATTAACTTTGCCAATTTTATTTGTTCGCAATAATTGTGTCTTAAATAAAACTTTGACTCTAGAAGCGCTTCATATTTCCTTTTCTGCTTTGTCTATATTGGGGACCCACCCCTTTCCTTGAAGCAGCTGAAGAGCCTTTATTTATTTATTGATTTATTCACTCTTTGCACAAATAGGCTGCTAGCGCTCCGATTGTTTTGTAATTCCCTGTAATAGTCACCTCGGTGCGGCAAGTCTGTGACAACGAGACGGGCCTGCAGCGGTGGTTTACGAATTAATGGGTAAGTGTGCCGAAAAATAAATTCAGCATACTTACCCATGTATTAAAAGAAGTTTCTAATTAGTAATTTTTTTCGAAATAGAGGCATCCGAAAATGTGCCTTTGGCTGCCTGTATTTTGAAATGGAACTTTTGTTCCGCAGACTTCATCTCATCTGGACATGTTTCGTTGACACTAATGCTAAGGATGTATTAACCTATTTGTACAATACTATAATAATGCAAAAGCTCGGTCATAATGATCTTATCTATTGTCATAAACACAAGAAGATATTCCGTTAAATTATAAGCAAATAAGATTTTTATTTTATTTTTTTATATTAAATGTAATCAGTCCAAAAAAAGAAGATAATGGGCCGGATCTTGACCTATGGGCACCTTACGGCCGCCCAAAGTCAGTACGGCCACCATCGGAGCGGGAAATGCACGCCCCGTATATTTCCCCCTGGCGGGCGTAAATCTGGACACTTATGTGTCCAGATTCCTACCATAACTTGCATGTCTATCTCCACCTTTATCGTGGAGATACGACATATGTAAAGGAGGGGAAGCCTCCTTTGCATAACAGCCCCCAGTCGTAACTAAGGCATGCGCACAACCTTCAAAACAGGGGAATTACAGCCGAGCAGCACGTAACTCCCCTGTCGGACGTTCTTCAGGATCCGGCCCAATAAGGCTAATAATCATCATCGTCATCCTCATTTGTTAGCCCTTATTGTACTTCGCTTATGCTACTAGACCATGCCTGTCCCCTTTCTGCCACTCCAGGTATAACAAGATGTAACTTACAAAGCTGCTAAAGAAACACACAAACATTTAACAAGTCATGTCAGCCTTTTAGTAAATGAATGATGAAATCATTTTAGTTAGTCCTATATTTGGTTATTCTCAAATGATGCAAAAATATATTCCAAGACAAAATGTATAAATACCTCATGTGCACCAAATCCAGGAGTAGACTTGGTGAAATATGTATACGTATATAAAAGAGAATCCTTTGATACAGCATGAAATTGGAACAGCTGATGGAAAAAATTTGTCAAATTGATGTCATCACAGGTTGCAAGAACACTGAAGATGCTATTGAGCATGACCTCGCCAGCCTCCATTTTTCCTTTAGCTCTAATTGCGTTTCGATCTTTCCAAATCTTCAGTTTGTCAAAGAAGCCACTCTCTTTCACACAGATATCATCATATTGATGCCACTCTGAGCACAAATAAAAAATATGAATTGTTAGACAAAGTGTGTTATTTACTACCCTTGGGGCCATATTTGCTAAGCTGCGGGTTTGGAAAAGTGGAGATGTTGCCCGTAGCAACCAATCACATTCTAGCTGACATTCTCTAGTACGCAATAGGAAAGTAAGAGCTAGAATCTGATTGGTTGCTATGGGCAACATCTCCACTTTTCCAAACCTGCAGCTTAGTAAATCTGGCCCTTTATCGGTATGCAGAGCATTGGCGAGCCACTAATGTACATTGTAATACTACGTCACTCCCACTTGCAAAAACAACCGGCCCAGTCAGAAGTGACAGAGTACAACGCGCTCCGTCTGCTTAGCACGGACGCATGTGTATGCGCAGAACACAAAAGCGACTAAATGTAATCCAAAAGCACAGAAATAAGGGGGAAATCATAAGACAGGATTGGATCCCCTATTTATCAGTGACCCCGCAGTCTCCTTTCCCATGTCGCCCATTTAAACAACTGGAACAGAAGCATAAAGATGGCTTCAGCGATGTAACTAACGATGAACTAACAATGTAGTTCAGCGGGTGAGGGATTAGTGGCAACCAGAAATTTCCTAAACGTGGCTTAGATGTAAGGTAGTGAAAAATATATAACCAGGCGTTCTGGACATTTTTTCTCCAAAATGTCTTATTATGGAAGGATAATTTACAATACTCTCACCTTTTCCAAAGACATACTTTGACTGAATATACAGGCAGCGGTTGACAATTGATTTTCCTTTGCCCTCATCACCAGAAATGTACTCATATTCTTCCTCTCCATTTTTCTTCACAACAACATATTTGTATGGGATGTGCACATCTACATTCTTCTTAGAGATTTGAGTGTGCCCTTCATACAGAAATCCAACATCTTTCACCTCTCTATCGAAAATTAATGAAAAATGATCACGGTAATTGAATTATGACAAAAGGTTTTTTTAAAAAAATAAATGTACACTTTTTTAATGATAACATATTTGCACAAGTTATAATATTCAGTTAAATGTTTGGTCAATGAAATATGGAGCAAGGATTACTTCAAAACAGTCAAGGGGCCAGATTCACTAAGTTGCGGGTTTGGAAAAGTGGACATGTTGCCCATAGCAACCAATCAGATTTTAGCTGACCATTCTCTAGTACGTAAAAAGAAAGTGAGAGCTAGAATCTGATTGGTTGCTATAGCAACATCTCCACATTTCCAAACCCGCAGATTAGTTAATTTGGCCCTAAGTTTATCCTACCTAAATTACTATCCTTCTGTACATGGCCATTTCTAGGGGCGGGCGAGCCGTGCGATCGCATGGGGCGGGCCCCTAGCTGATTTAAAGAGGGAGGCTGGGCCAGGGGCAGGGTGACATGTGCCCCATGGGCAGCACTGCCATTTTGTGTTTTAGGGCCGCCTCCCTGGTGGTCTAGTGCTGCCCAGCAAGTGGTGACTGCTCAGCTGCAGCGCAGAGGCTGTGTCCTAGTGAATGGCTGCCTACCCTATGCAGCCATTCAGTGGGACAAAGACTCTGCGCTGCAGCCAAGAATAGAAATCTAAGCTGCAGCAGGACCTGTGATGCGACCATGTGACCAGTCTAGAGATCGGGGGTGGAGCCAGAGCTTTCCACTGTTCACTTCCTGGTGAACTGACTCCCTGCTACTGCTGTACAGTACATCAGGTACAGGTGTTTGTGTGTGCGTGTGATCAGGTATTGTGTGTGTGTGTGTGTGTGTGTGTGTGTGTGTGTATAGGAAGAGGTCATGTGTCTGTGTGCGGGTATTGGGTGTGTGTGTGTGTGTGTGTGTGTGATCAGGTGCAGATGTGTGTGTGTGTGTGTGATCAGGTGCAGATGTGTGTGTGCGCTCAGGTTTTGTGTGTGTGATCAGGTGCAGGTGTGTGTGTGTGTGATCAGGTGCAGATGTGTGTTTGTGATCAGGTATTGTGTGTGTGAGATTAGGCAGTGTGTGTGTGTGTGATCAGGTAGTGTGTGTTAGTTAGAGAGAGGCCTTACACATTTTGGCCCCATAATGATATTATATGCCCCATGTTATTATTATTCTTCCTATATTATAAATATTATATTATCTATGGGCAGATAATATATAATTTAGGGCAGATAATATGTAATGTAGGGCAGATAATATATAATGTAGGGCAGATTATATGTAATGTAGGGCAGATAATATGGATAAGATAAGATAATATAAGGGGGCACAGAAGGAGGTTAATATATTTAAGGGGGCACATAAGGAGGCTGATCCATATATGAGGCTATGGGGCACAAAATGGAGGCTGCGCACACAGCAACTGGCAGAAGTGGATTAATAGACACATACACAACATACCTTTTAAATTAATTTATTTAATTATTTACTTATTTAGTTTTTTCTTTGTTGGGGGGGGGGGGCACCAGAAACTTTTTCC
>WWET01000562.1:190628-204715 GCA_011038615.1 Limnodynastes dumerilii | reverse complement strand
ATACCCCGTTCACATTACCACCTAAAAGCCGGGGTTTTCATGAAATTGCCGGGTTTCATGAAAACCCCGGCTTTTTTTGGCAATCTGAACGGTAACCCCGGGTCTCTCTAGCCGGGTCTTAGACCCGGCTAAAAAGAAGGGTTTTTGCCGGCTTTTTCAATAGCTGGCTTTTTGCGTTCAGATTGAGCCACTGCCGTCTTCTAAAAAAAAAAAAAAGTCTGAACGCACCACTTTCAAATTTTCAAAATTCTGCCCACTGCCTAAAAAGCCAGCTTTTTAGGCAGTGGTAATGTGAACGCGGTATTAGATAAGTGCAACTTAAACTGTACACTGAATAGTTGAGAAATTTAGAGAAAGACAAACAATGGTTTCTGGTAGTGTGTGGTATGTGTTGAGAAATTTAGAGAAAGACAAACAATGGTTTCTGGTAGTGTGTGGTATGTCAATGTGTTATTTTCTTACTAAAATATAGTATTATGGGGGGATTCTAAAGAATTTCTTCATAACTTCTTAATCAGGATTGAGGGATAATAACACACATCTAGTAACAGGTATTATAGTTTAATATCTCTTTTGACCAAACACTGTCTTACTAATCACTAGAGTCCCAGCCCACATAATAATTCACTGTACTTTCTATGGAACACAAGCTCATTATTATGTAATAAATGGAGAAAGTTTGTAATAAAATACTGACCATTGGTTTGAAGAGAAACTCGCAGATGATTCCAAGCGACTATGAATTGTTCTATATACTTCAGAAGTACAGACCGAGAACCACCTAATATATGAGAAAAAACATCAAGAATGTAAATATTAAACATTGGTATGTGTGCTAAAATAAGTCACTGGGTTAGTAAACATTAAATCAGATATAGCAAAAACTAAAAATACTTCTATTTGAGCAAAATGTTACCTTCACACCTCAAATCTGCTGCAGGGAAAGGTTTAGCCTTTTCTATTATATTATAACCTTGTCATATATTGTAACACTGAGTTACAGGGCAGGGGTATACTTGGAAGGGGGGGAATGAAAGTAACAATAATGGTGCCTATCAAACACTTAAAGTTTTGCAGCCAGAGCTGATGAGCAGTTAAACAATCTAGATTTTTTTTTTGCACAGCAGCCAACTACATAGGATCTTTCTGATCTTATTGCAGTGCTGCCTGACAAAGCGGAACTTAAGGTGAGATTGCTGACCTCATCAATCTCAGGAGACAAAGATTTCTCCCTCAAACAAAAATGTAAGCAGTCGCAAATGCAAGAACAAATCCTTACTATAGTCAGCCCCTCCCTTCCACTCAATCTGATATCTATGGCCAAATAATGCAACACTGCATAGGTATATCTGCATGCATTACATTTCTGAGCATGTGTGACCCAACTGAAGTGTCCTGGGAGCTTCAGATATGTTGACCAAGGGATTGTTCATCTCTGGAGCTGAGATTTTGCAATTGGCACTTGACCCTGCAATAGGTACCTTGGCAGTCAAGCCCCAAAACGATAATCGTTCAAAACACCCATGAAAGGAGTGTTTTGAACAATACTGTGCAAGTGTGTACGCCTGATCATGCCAGATCGTTGTAAAGTACACAAAATCGTTTGATCGCATCTTTTAAAAAGTTTAATATAAACGATCAAGCCATTCCGTACTGAAGGCTCAACAGAAAATCGTTTGTAGTCTGTATGCATGCTGATTGGCAATAAAAATGTTCTGTAATGTCGTCCATTGGTTAAAAAACTGTAGTGTGCATGGGGCTTTAGTTAGGTCACAGAGTCCAGTTTATAAGTAAGAACATACTCCAGAAAGGTTGATGTAACAAAATGAGTCTGTACTGGTTATAGATATGCGTGTGTGTGTGTGTGTGTGTGTGTGTGTGTTTCTTCAAATGAGTTTACAGTAAACCAAATTGTACTATTTTCACTGAACAAAATTTTTCAGCAATACAACCCTGGCAACATATTAGTTAATGGATGATACAAACCAGAGTTAATGCTTTGTATATAGTCATTTATGGTTGCATAGTTGATGTTGCTGCTGTTCTGGAATCTTTTCACCAGCTCTTTTTGAAGATTCAGAATTCCTGGTAAGAATTTCACCATCCGAAGCTCAGATTCCTAGGAAAACAGACAGTTTCAGAGTAGTATTATCATTTACTTCTATCAAGCATTGGTAGCTATAAATGGAAACACACCAGACAAGAAAAGAAGCATAATTAACAAAATCATTATTTTTAGAGAATTTTGTCAAGTAAATTATAAGGGTGTGGTTCAACGCTTAGAATATCTTTCTTCTGACAGATCACTTTGCGGCAATGGGGTGCTGACTGCGTCACTTTTAAAGAAGGCTCCTACAGGGCATGGCTCTTACAGCGTATGGTCTTTGAAGAATCTAGTGGTGACAGGTAAGTTTTCTTAACCCTAACTCTTCCCTAACCATCATTGTCCTGCAGCTTAACCCTAACCATCCTCGTCCCGCAGCCTAACCTTAACCCTCCCCTCTCCAGAGCCTAACACTCACCCTCCCTGTCCAGACAATACAGTTAGATAGAGCTCCTTTGGTTTTAACTACCACCTCTATACCAACGACACTCAAATCTATCTCTCCTCCCTTGACCTCTTCCCCGAACTTCTGTCAAAAGTGTCAGATAGCCTCTCGGCCATCTCCTCATGGATGTCCAATCGTTTTCTCAAGCTTAACATGGACAAAATGGAAATTGTAGTCTTTCCTCCTTCACGTATCTCCTCTACCCCTACTATCTCTATTATTATTGGCGACTCCACCATCTCCTACTCCACCCAAGCCCACTGCCTGGATGTCATCCTGTACTCCTCTCTCTCCTTCACCTCCCACATCCGTGCCCTCTCACTGTCCTGCCGCTTTGATCTCCGCAACATTGCTCTCATCAGACTCTTCTTAAGAACTGACGGCACTAAAATGTTATCTCCCGTTTGGACTACTGCAACATTCTCCTCTCTGGCCTCCCTCTGGTCCGTCTCACACCCCTACAATCTATACTAAATGCTGCAGCCAGACTCATCTTCCTCTCCCAACGCACAACTCCCCTCTCTGTCAATCTCTACACTGGCGTCCTGCCCCTTTCAGAATTCTCTTCAAGCTCCTCACTACAACTTACAAGACTCTCTCCTCCACCGCTCCCTACCTCTACTCCCTTATCTCCATCCACACTCCCTCCACTCTGTTGGTGACCGTCGCCTTAACTCCAACCTAATAACTACCTCTCACTCCCACATCCAAGACTTCTCCCAGGCCGGCCCCCTCCATTGGAACAACCTACCACATCCTATCAGGCAATCCAACATCCTCCAATCTTTCAAACACTCCCCCAAAACCCACTTCTTCAGGCTAGCCTGCCCTTCTTCCACCTAAGCTTACCTGCCCTCCCCATCTTCATAACTGTGTCTCCTGTTTAGTTGTCCTCTCTCACTTAGAATGTTAGCTCTTATGAGCAAGGTCCTCCTCCCTCCTGTCATCACCCCTCTACCTTGTCCTCATCACTTCTCACCTTATTCTCTCTACTGTCTATCTCTGTCCTTATTCACCTGCTTCTACACACATATCCAGCATCTTTATTTTCCTTATATATTGTTTGGTTTTTTTTGTACTGTATTTTAATGTTGCTTTGTGCATGTAATGTATTCAAATGGCGCACACAGGGGGGTTTCTGGTTGCCAGGAAACCCTCCCAGATTGAAAAATGAAAATTCAAAAAGTGGCGTGGCTTCGCGGGTGGCACGAAAGGGGCATGGCTTCACGGCCATGTGGTCTGGACTGACATGGAGGAAGATGGCCCTGGCCTGTGCTGCATCAGGAAAGCAGGTGGGAATGGTGAATGGGTCACTATAAATACAACAGTGCTTATGCTTATGCCAATAACCAAAGCAATTCCTTAATGTAGAATTTTTATTATTTTCAAATCTACATTATAAATGTCCTGCTGTCATAGGGAACATTAATGGATGTCTTACATGTCCTGGCAGTCAGATAGTACGATCAGTATTGTAGTATTGTCATTTTACATATGTTTTATTTTTTACAGTGCATCATGTTAAATAGCTCTTTACAATTTTACACACATCAACCTCTGCCGCATCACAGTCTAATTCCATCCTAAGACACACCCATACACACAAACACACACACACACACACACACACACACAGGCTAGGGGTAATATTTGCCTCGTGCAGTATGACATTGTGGGCGGGTCAGGAGAAGAGCTTGGGCAGGATGTGGCGGAGCTTTTGCCGTGTTTTCGGGCTTCAAAACGTTTGCAGCTATGATAATGTACCCCACATGAATTACGCGCATTGGAAACCCCCCTTTCAAAATCCTGCATTTGCCACTGTATTCCTTATTCATATTTTTATACCCTCTGTTAATTATTGTATTGAATTGTATAGGTAACTATTGTCTTTGCTATTGCCTTGTACAGCACTGCGGATACTGTGTGGCGCCTTATAAATAATCGGTAATAATAATAATAATAGATATCCAGCTGACCATACTCCCATAATCAGGGTTCTTTTCAGATGCCTTCTATGTCTGCACTACTCTTGCGTAAATTGCACCAACTCTACATCAAGAATGTGTCAACATGAACTTACTTTCTCCAAGAACTTCCATAATAGCGGCACGGCACCATTCCCGCCTTTCTGCTGTACAACGTGTAGTAAATATTCAATGGAGATCCGTTCTCTGCAGTTCCAAATTCTGGAACAATGCACATGACTGTCCCTTGGTAAGTCCATTTTTTCTCCACTGATCAATGGGTCTCCATACACAATTTTTACTATTGGATTGGAGCTTATCCTCTTGTCTTTGCTGATGTAATTGTTCACAGTCATGAGATGCTTATCTAGATTCTGGGAGTAAAAAAAAAATGCATTTTGACATCCAGTTGAAGGGTTTCATTTGAAAATGTGTCAATGAACATTGTGGGGATGATATTGTTAAGCTTGAAATACAATAATAAAGTTATTGAAAGTTGACTTGATAAAGTTATATTTAAATAAATAAATCAGTAGGATCTGACTGGTTGCGATGGGAAACAACTCAATTTTTACTGTATACAATTGTTTCTGTCAATTTACCTTCAAGAAACACTAAACACTGAATATTAATATGGAAGAAATACAATTTTGTCCAGGAACTATTTTCCATGTGTATTTTTTATTCAATGCTGTTATAATAAACAGGATACTCACGATGGGCCGTATTCACAGATTATTTTTTGCGCAGAGTTCTGTGCGTATTTTTAGGTTCGAACGAACTTCGCGTGCATAGTAACTTTACGTTTATTTTACACATAGAGGTCCATTAGGCGCACTTGGGGACATAAGTGCTGAGGGATGTGGTTGAAATCCGTAACAGAATAAATTACGTAAAAGTTGGCGGGGGGAGGCATTTAAATAACCATTTGAGGGTGCGGTTAGTAAAGCACGCACATTTGTAAGTATTATACGCACGTAAATGCACACGTAGAGATAAGGGTGCCCTATGGAGGCGTAAGTCACCGACAACATGGCCGTGTAAGGGGAGTATCGAGTTTAAAATGCAATAGAGACATTTAACCTACCTCCAGCACAGGGGCAATAACAATTGCTGCAAAATGTTTCTCCCAGTGGTTTCTCATTTCTTTTGTTGACCAAATATCATCAAAATTTACAGGCCCTAAAAATACATTGAGATTAAGCAGCGGTTTCTGTTTGTGTGCTTCAAATTGATCACTGAAAATTTTAAGATAAAACAAAATCTATTTTGCTTTCTTTCTATCATAAATTTATCTCAGAAATCTTGACCTTTTCATTGATTCCTTATGGGTTTTCAGGACTAAAATAATTAACAGATAAATAGTAAATATAATAAATAATAATAAACATATAGTAAAATTGATAAGCACTCAGGAGAAAAGATAAATACCTAAAATAATAAAATATAGCAATTTACTTGCATTTTAAGTGCTGTTAATCGTTTACTGTTTTAGTTCAACAGTTATATTGTCTGTTTTATATTGTAACTGTATTTTTGTCAGCCAGGATGTTTAAGCACTGTGTCACTTCTAGATGTTTTTTATTTGCATCTGTTTATCATTAAACTTTTGTATTGCAGCTTTTAAAATGAATAAGGATTAAAAGAAAAATAATTGTTGATTTTTAAAGCACCATTTTGAGGTAAATAAGCATTTTGGGCCAGATGCTGAGTTCAGTACGAGAGCGTATTTACGCTTGCCGTGTTGCATAAAGTCGACTTTTTGTATATAATGTGCATACACAAGGCAGATGTTAGGCGTCGTAACTCTGATCGTACTTACCTTACTTGTAAATACGTATGAAGGGGCGAGTCATCCTGGGACGCCCGGAAATACGCTTTGTAGGCAGAGGGAGTCATATAAATTATACAGTATGGGCAGGGTTAGGCCGTTACATGCGCCAATCCATTATGTACGAGAGTACTTAAGCTTAAAAGAGTTAAGGTAGGGTTTGGTACTCGTAAATCAAGTAAATTACGTGTGACCGAGGGGAGTGCATTATACTTATGATCGCGTATATACGCTACGAGATCGTACTTAAACTGCACTTATGTCTGGTTCTCGCCCTTTGAAGGCAAACTCTCAAGTGGATAATTGTATAGTGTGCATTCTGGACTGATTTGTCACAACACTGACAAAATGTTCCAGAAACACTTCCATAGAAACATAGAAAGTGACGGCAGATAAGAGCCACATGGCCCATCCAGTCTACCCACTTGTTTACTTAAAACTATACTGACCCTGGTTCCTGTTTACCCTTAATTTAGTTTAAAATTTAGGATCCCCTTATATTTATCCCAAGCATGTTTAAACATTCTACTGTGTTACACTCTACTACCTCAGATGGGAGGCTATTCCACTTATCTATCACCCTTTCAGTGAAGTCATTTCTCCACTAATATTCATGCCCTCGTGTTCTGTTACCCCTCTTTCTTTAAAAAATGCCCCCCTCCTCTAGCCGATCATAACCCTTGATATCCCCTTTCTTCCTTCCCTGCTTCAAGCTATACATATTTAGTTCCTCTAGACTTTCTTGGTATGTTTTTCTTTGCACAGTATCTAATGTATTTATCTCTTATGTTACAGTATTCTGGGTGATGTTGTACTAGCGATCTATAAAGAGGCATCACTACTTCTCTCTTTCTGCTACTACTTCCTCTCCCTATGCAACCATGCATCTGACTTGCCTTTCTCATTGCTTTGTTACATTGCTTGACTACCTTTAAGTCACATGAAATAATGACTCCTAGAACCCTTTACTCCTCAGTAGTTTTTAATGGAGTGCCATTAATGATATATTGAGCTTTTGGGTTTTTGTGCCCCTTAATGATGATAGGATCGGTCAGTTTACATGAAGGATTTCAACTAGTGCTGTGCTGGATTTATAAGGATGGCACAGTGGGGTCAGGAGGCAGACACAATTTCCCCAATTATTGAGTTGTCAGGAGCCAGGACAAGCATGTATTGTGTACCCAGCATTATGCTACAGAAAAGTCCTACTACTGTAACCAGAAAAATAGATCATCAGTCGGCACAAAGCAACAAAACAAAAAAACAAACAAAACAAAACCCATACTGACCCTGATTCACACCTAAGAAGCAGAGGCTTCTTAGGTGCATATTTCTATGTTTTTGCACACTGTGCATGTGTAGTTATCATGACTACGCAATCTATGTAGCCCTTAGGCGCATAGATTAACTACGTGCAGTCTTTAAAGACCGCGCATAGTTTTTTAAGGTAAGAGGAGGCGTTGCACGGCAGGGGAAGTTAGGTAAAGTGGGGGGATGTCGATTAGGCTGGGAGGGAGGGATGGGGATTCTTGGGGCCTGATCCAGACCTACGCTCGGGTTCCGTTTCAATGTTTAGCGTATTTACGCTTTCGTAATTACTATGCACTCACCTACACACTCCCCTCAGTCATACATATTTTTGCCGTTTTACGGTTACCAAACCCTACCCTAACTTTTCCTACTGTAACTGCCGTCGGCCGTAATGGCTGAATGTACTTACACAGCTAAGCACGCCCACATTGTACGATTTACATGCCTCACCCCGCCTACGAAGCGTAATTACGGGTGTCGTATTGCTGGCAAGCCCATTCATTCGCAGTTACAATGTTGATCCTAAGCTCGTAAGTACGTTCAGAGTTTTTGGTCATAACATTTGCGGCGCGCATGCTCAGAACATGGAAAACAGCGTTTTTACGACCAGGGCGAGTGTAAATACGCTAGCAGGCGTAGGTCTGGATCGGGCCCATTGCGCGTATTTCCCATCCTTAAGAGGGAAAATATGCACAGTATGTTAAGGAGGCCTTATTACACTCATACGTGCCATTAGAAACGGGGGTGAACGGGGAGGAGATGGGACTGGAGGGGACTGTGGTGTGAGTCTTGTCCACTGTGCTTATAAATATTCATTTATTTATTAGAATCTCCATTTCAAAAGCCTTTTTTCAGGCATATGAAAATTGATCAATACTAAGAAATAAAGAAGTACGGTATACTTTTGTCCTTGGAAAGGCAGAGCGTGTTGGTAATTACTAACAGAATTGAGAAGTAAAAAACCAAGAAAAAAACAAAAAAAAAACCCACAGGACCAGACCCAGAGCTAGATTTACTAAACCGCAGAAAAGACGTTGCTCATAGCAGCAATGAGAGTCTAGCTCTTACTTTCTTATTACATACTAGAGAATGTCAGCTAGAATCTGATTGGTTGCTATGGGCAACATCTGTTTTTCCTTTTCCACAGCTTTGTAATTCTAACCCCCAACATTTGAACAAAAGAGGAAAATATCTGGAAATTTACCGGACAAAACCATGTTGAGCTTCAGGGGAGGTGATGTTTCTTAGCCCAAGTCTAAATAACAGTGTGAAAGTCTAGCTGGTCAATATATGTATACAATTAACAAAAGCAACATATTCTCCCTGCATGTAAAGAATTAAATCATTATTTTAATGCTGCTAAAACTCAACATGGTTTGGCCCAGGTGTAACTTTTCACCTATTGTCCTCTGCTTTTTAAACTCTGGATCATATCCACAATGTTTAAGCGTGTTGGTAATTACTAACAGAATTGAGAAGTAAAAAACCAAGAAAAAAACAAAAAAAAAAAACACAGGACCAGACCCAGAGCTAGATTTACTAAACCGCAGAAAAGACATTGCTCATAGCAGCAATGAGAGTCTAGCTCTTACTTTCTTATTACATACTAGAGAATGTCAGCTAGAATCTGATTGGTTGCTATGGGCAACATCTGTTTTTCCTTTTCCACAGCTTTGTAATTCTAACCCCCAACATTTGAACAAAAGAGGAAAATATCTGGAAATTTACCGGACAAAACCATGTTGAGCTTCAGGGGAGGTGATGTTTCTTAGCCCAAGTCTAAATAACAGTGTAAAAGTCTAGCTGGTTAACATATGTATACAATTAACAAAAGCAAAATATTCTCCCTGCATGTAAAGAATTAAATCATTATTTTAATGCTGCTAAAACTCAACATGGTTTGGCCCAGGTGTAACTTTTCACCTATTGTCCTCTGCTTTTTAAACTCTGGATCATATCCACAATGTTTAATATAGGACTTGAAAAACATGTAACACATCCATAAACAGTAACACATAAAAATGTTTTAAAATTATATACATACACCTCGACAAAACTCTAATAGACTGTATTTTAACCTACAGACTACAGTACAGTATATTAACTTACATTGCCCAGGCTGCTGGGGATTCATCATTTGACAAAACACAAGATGTACAACAGTCATGGTTTCATCAGCACTTTTTCCAAGTGTGTTCTTCAGGTATTCTAGATCTTTCTCTATGTGACGGAACAGGAAACGTTGAACATCTTGAACTGGTGGCTTCACAATGAGCCTCAGGTTCTGTAATAAAGAAGAGTCACTTGAACTGCAACAGGTGTTTAATTAGTGATTTATATCCATGAAATAATTCTTCAGAGTCTACATAAGTGATGCTACACAGCTAGGTTTTGGTGAGGTATAGCGAGATTACTAGAGGAAATAGACAAAAACAAAAACTGAGCTACATGGCTGACAAGTAGATACTTCTAAGGTCAGATTACCTCCAAGTGTCTATGCTAGAAATTAGGGACTAGATTCACAACAAAGATTTTTTTTTAGTTACGTGCCGCGTTTTACGATCAGAGGTACTACGCATGCATAGTAACTATTTTACACTATCTACGTAGCGTTTCATTACGTAGATTGCGTACATACAGTAAATCCTGTATCCTTGTCAAATGGTATGCCTTAAACGTTTACCTGTATATCCTCTTCTGATCCCAGGAGCATTGACAGATGTGTTATAAGTCTTAGTAATATAAAGGCTGGGACAGCTACTTCTCGGTCTGAAGTTACAGTGGGCCCCAGATGGTCTGGGTCTCCTAACACATGTCCTGTCTTAGTTCTGTCAATATTTTCATCCCTGTTTAAAAAAAAGATCAACACAAAACAATTTTTCTCTTGTTTGCTTATTTCTGGTTAGCAATTTTTATTCAAATCATGATTCAATAATCAGCAATGGTGAACTCAACAAACAAAAAGTAAACTTTTACGAATTGGTCAACATTTTGATGGTATTATATTGGTCCGTTCTAGTTAATAAAATCACACTATTTTAAGATTGAAATATTAAATAAAACCTACTGAATCATTTGAAATCCTTGTACTGCTTGATGCCACTCACCACCAATCATAGCATTGCACTCAATGCATTTTCTCGTTTCCATTGGCAGACCACACTGGTAAAAAATGAGAGATAAGTAATTCTAGTAATTTAGTAAAAATACTAGCGTACAATGAAACACACTCAAAAAGCCAGATAAAAGACTTTTAAAATGAACATATTGCCTCGACTATTAAAATTGCATATTTTAAAACAATTCCATAAAAAGTGCAAACAAGAAATCTCCAACCTACGAGTAATCCCTGGTACGTGGATTAAAAAAACGTATCGGGTCAATATGAGATGTAAGGGGTTAAGTAACTATAAAAAGCTCTTAAACTCAAAGTGGAATGATTGAAGTCATTTATTCATCCATTAAGCGGATTAAGACCATAAATTTGGAAGTGAGAGTAAATCCACTTTATTGACTAGATATAACCTGTGTATTTTCTCTATCTTTGATCTATTTATGGTATAACAAGGGGACCTCCTGTAAGCTGTAACTGAGGCAGTGAGCATCCCAGACCCAAGGAATCCAAAAACCCTTGCTTTTTCAGACTGCAGAACTGTGAGTCTCACTCTAAAGCTAGCCATACACTACAACGATTATCGGTCCCAGCAGGGGGTGGGCCGATAAACGGGACGATTTCCCACAAGGGAAATGTCCTGTTATCGGCACCATACACCTCCTCTGCTGGGACCGATAATCCTAGCAGAAGAGGGGAGGCAGCGCCATGTGCAAAGTTGCTCTGACATGCTTAAAAGTCTACCTTCAAAGCTGTCAGAGCAGCATAGTGCATAGATCTGCAGCAGCGTCTATTGCAGGGAGTAGTACAGATAGGGATCTGCCGAATCCGCGCTTCACACAGCTTCACACAGCACGGGTTCGGCTGGTCCCTCTCTGTACTATTTCCTGCAATAAACGCTGCTGCAGGTCTATGCACTATGCTGCTCTGACAGCTTTGAAGGTAGACTTCTAGCTGTCAGAGCAGCTTTATACATAGATTAGCAGCAGCGTCTATTACAAGGATAGGGAGCCATTCAGCTTGCTGATTGGCTCCCTTTAAAATATCGTTTTAAAATATCGTTTTAAATCAAACCTGCTGAATGATCAAATAATCGCACCAGAGCGTTTCTGGTGCGTTTATTTGACGTTACAAAAATTGATCTGTACCATACACTAGAGCGATTATTTGCCCGATCACCCAATAATTGGGAAATCGGGCTGATAATCGTCTAGTGTATGGCCAGCTTAAGGGCCATATTTACGCTACGCTAACGCCTCCCTTTCCCTGCCTACCTGCACTAACTGCTGCTGCTACGGACGCCCGATCCACAATAGGGTGTTGCCGTAGCTACGCCGGACAACATCTGCCGGGCGCAAGCGCAGATCATCTTTTAAGCCGATCTTACGCTTACGTCCAGCGTATTACTGCCGGGCAGCGTAGGGCTGGATCAGCCCCTGTGTCTCTTTCTATATGTGTTGTTCTATAACTGGATAAGGTTCAAACAGGTATCACCTTATCGTTAGTGTGTTGAGTCAGCTCCCTTATGCGGTTTACATTCATTAAGACTAATATATGAAATTATAGATATCTACATAGGTTCTTTTACACCTACAGAATAGCTGACATCATGGGCTAGATTTATTAAACTGCTGAAACGGGGAGATGTTGCCCATAGCAACCAATCAGATTGTAGCTGATATTCTCTAGTATGTAATAGGAAAGTTAGAGCTAGAATCTGATTGGTTGCTATAGTCAACATCTTCCGTTTTCCTTTTCTGCAGTTTAGTAAATCTAGTCCCAGGACTTTAACCTATGCCGGTACAAAAGAGCGTATAATAGTCAATACATTTCTTTAGTTTTTAACACAAAATATATCATAATATGTACTTTGTAAACTACTAAATGTGCAATCTTTGTGTACTTACCTCTCCAACGGTACAATAGTGTCCTTTGGGACAACCTGCAGAAAAAGACACATATTAATACCTTAAGAGACGGAGGTGGAACATGACAGAATCTGGCCCCATAGCAAGGAGGCGGGAGGGCTGTGAAAGACTGTGAAAGGAGTGTTGAGTGCTGTTTTAAGCTGTCGGCCTTTGATGGCTTGCTTAAAGTGCAGGGGGAATGACTGCCACGGGCCCCCCTCTCCTCCGGGCTATATAGCAGCAGCACCCCTTGTGGCCCCTATAGTTATGCGACTGCTAAGAGCTTATACGGTTTTGATTTAGGTGTTCAAGCAAAAATGACATTAAATGTGAAAGATAGATAAAGAAATGAAAATACTTACGATACCAGCGAAGACCTGACAATAAAGTTCTAGCGTGGACTACCATATCCTCTGGCATTGTTGGTAAATAGGAGTTCTTGAAATGGAAAACAGTATTATATTACTATATTGGAACACCAGATTGGAATAATAGGTCTACATTAGACAACAATTTATTACCTGCATTCTAGCTACAGAAAATGACAAATTCTTGAGTGGTGCAAGAAGGTGATTGTTCTCTGCAAGAAGGACAGCGGCCATGTGTGTGGCCAGTCCAAACACAGCAACGTGTGTACTTGTCATGTCCGGAGCACATCTGAGCAATGGTTGGCTGTTGTTAAGCAATTTCTGCACAAAGTCATTAGTGGCTCCCTCCTGGAGGAATGCGGCTCTCTGAATATAGGTCTTCACAGATTCGTGTTCCTATTTTGAGCATATTAGGGAAAAAATATTATTTGTTCTAGACATAAATCTCCAATAGCAAAGCATTTAAATGATAACAGTAATGAAACACTTACAGGCGCTGCTCCTTGGTCTCTGGTATTTTCGGTTATTTCCCGGTATACAGCGAGAAGTGTATATACAGCCAGTTCCCGATCAGGACACTTACATTCCTAAGGAGGGAAGCAAAAGCTCTGTAACTATTTGGTAGTGCTATAGTGCTGTTTAGTTATCACTAAGTGTCAGATCCAGAATGTTGATGGGTTTGAATCCCTGAGTAAAACATCTGGATATGTGTTTAAGTCCTGGCTCGCATTATCCAGGCAATGGAGTAACACATACGCTCTCCAGACATAGTGGAGGATATACACTTTGGGCCTGATCCAGACCTAGCGATGGCGGGCGTAAGATCGGCTGAAAAGCCGATCTGCGCATGCGCCGGGCAGATGTTGCCCGGCATCACTACGGCAACGCCCGATCATCTGTAGCAGCGCCGTAGGGACACTGGAGGGGACGTCCCCCAGCGTCCCTACGTTCAGGTTAGTGTAGGTGGGCGGGGGGAGATAGTTTAATGAGGGTGGGAGGGCGGGCTAGGCGGCCATACGCTCCTGTGCGAGCGTATGGCCCCTTC
>WWET01000562.1:177883-189600 GCA_011038615.1 Limnodynastes dumerilii | reverse complement strand
CGATACGTAGATTACGTACAATAGCTACTACGCATGCGCAGTAGCTACTGTTTATTGAACTACGTCCGTCTATGGAAGACGGACGTAGTTCTGGATCCGGCCCCATGTGGTAGATCCAGACCTAGTTACATTTATTAGCGTAGCGTATTTACACTATCGTACATACTACGCACTCCCCCTGGCACTCCCATCGGACGGACGGACTTTTCCTGATTTACGTCTACCAAATCCTACCTTAACCTTAGCGTAAACACGCACATAAGTAGCGACCTGACGGATGTAACTGCCTAACGCAACCCATACTGTATGATTTAAATGCCTCCCTCCGCCTCCAAAGTGTATGTAAATACGGCTAGCGTATTTTAGGAATGTCCCTCCCTATGTAGTTACGACCGTCCTGAGTTACGTGTCGCAACACCTGCCGCGCACAAGCACAGTAAATACTAATGGGTGAATTTACGTCAGCAACTAGTGTAAAATCGCTAGCGAGCGTAGGTCTGGATCTGGCCCAATATACGTTTATAGTTTATAAGAGCCAGTAAGTGTAAAACAGGGACATTTTCATGTGTAGGTGACAGGAAGTCCACATGCTGTGAATATTGGATACCTGTATGGCAGCTGAGATTCGATCGTCTTTACATTCAATCAATGCTCTACCAATGCCATCTCGAAGAATTTTATAGCTGTCCCCACACACCAAGAACTGGTCAATGTGACTTGTCTGATCGTCCTGTAACAACAAACACATAACAACAAGACTTTTTGGACCAAGGCCCTGATTCAGAGATTGAAAATAAGAACTTAAAGTTACATCTGGGCTAAACCATGTTGATTTCAGGGGAGTCAAATTTCATTTGTTACAACAGTATTATAGTTAAAAGGTGATGTTTCCCAGCTCAAGTCTAATTAGCAGTTTAAAAGTGAAGCTGATCAGGTATCTGTGTGCAATAAGTAAAAGCAAAGCATTCTCCCTGCATGCATAGAATAAAATTAACTTGACTCCCCCTGAAATCAACATGGTTTTGCCCAGGTGTAACATTAAGTTCTTATTTTCAGCCTCTGAATCAGGCTCCAAGAAACTAAATCAGAGAATTAGAGATATTTTTTAATGAAATGTTCAGTGCATAAATAATTTTACATTCTAGGTGCTAAATACTGCCGCAATATCAGGGGTTGTATTGCCATCTCTAGGCATCACCATAGGCATTCTTTTTGCAGACAGTCCAGTATCTCATTCAAATAATGCTACAGTAGTGTGTTACATTTTCACACGTAAGCCACAGATCACAGCAAACCAAAACTTTACTCTTAAACCCTGAGCCTGTCAGGAGACTATCTTTCAGAGTTCATAGTCCCTGACTACTATGAATGTCTGTCCAGCTCACAAACACAACATAAACCACCTTTTTAGTGCCTACAGCTGCCCTGGCTATCTAATCTACAGCACAAATGGCCAACCTCTCCAGGTGCTGAAAAAACTAGGGTCCAGATTTACTAAGCTGTGGGTTTTGAAAGAGTGAAGAGTTTGCCCATAGCAACCAATCGGATTGTAGATCTGATTTAACTATTGCATTCTAGAGAATGTCAGCTAGAAACTGATTGGTTGTTATGGGCAAACTCTCCACTTTTTCAAAACCCACAGGCTTAGTAAATCTGGACCTAGGAGTCACTGAATGCTTTGTCAGATGTCAGATATACCTAAGCTGGTAAAGCATGCTGGGACTCAGTGTCACAACACCTGGAGAGCCACAGGGTGGGCAGACCCGCTCTAGAGGGAATCTCGGGAATCAAAGTAGGGAATTAAAGTAATATTTATACAAATTCAACTAAACCAAAACAAAGTCAGAATGAAATAAAAATATACATTTTATATTACCTTATGTTGTAACATATTTTGAGGGAACATCCATCCTAATGCAGGGTCTTTAAAATGCCTTTGGACAATGTCAATGCCATCCAGATTTGCCAGTTTGCGGATTAGATACACTCTATACCAGTCATTGCCAGACTGTGAGCATAAATCCTTCACATACTCCAGGAATCTTTCATTGACGGCTCCTGAAACACATTTGATACTAAATTTAGCAGCTTTCCTTTGAATTAAAGAAGCATGTTTCATGTTCTTGTGAGCAGGCAGAACACGCTAAGATCCACGGCATTTATACACTGGCTACAGGAGGAAATTCCTATAGCACACATGCAACGAGTGACTGCTAGCAACAAAGGCAGACTTGGGTATACCATAGCAGACACTACAGATCATAATGGACCGGATCATACTTAAGTGTGAAATAAGTATGCACGGATTCGCAAATATACGCACCTAAGTCGCAAGGCAACTCCCATGACACTCTCCTCGTACTTATGTATTTTAGCAGACTTCTGCCACCAGAGGGCAACCTTAACTCTACGTGCGTATATTTGCGCTTAAGTTGCTTAGGTACGTGTGTACTTTCCTAACCGCGCCCATATTAGGCCATTTAAATGCCTTCCCCCACCCACTTTTACTTAACTTCTCATGCACAGAGGACTGGCTCACCCTTCATACGTATCTCACTAAGCACGGATTTAAAGCCTGTGCCTAATGGATTTCCGTGCCGTAATCCTACGTAGCGTGCGTAAAAAAAAGTTACTACGCATGCGCAGTTTATCTGATCCTAAGAATACGCACGGAAAAAGCAGCACTTTCTTAAGTGTGAACACGGTCCAATATGTTTAATGTTGAGTGTCATTAATGTAGAGACGAATACACACAGATTGATATGCCTAGATAATTAACAGACCATTGTAATATATCATAAGAAATTAACATGATCAAGAATTTGTAATCACACAGATATGCAGATAAATCTACTGCCAATATGCACACAATGGGCCGTATTCAGACTTCCGTTTCTCACTAAAGTTCCATGCGTATTTTTAGGATCGGATCGATTTTGCATCAACTGCGCATGCGTAGTAACTTTTATACGCCGTCAACGTAAAGGATAAGGTCAGAAATGCCTAAGCGACGGACTTGTAAATCGGGCGAGGAATAATCCGACCCTAAGTGCTGCGGAAATATACGGACCTAAGGATTAGCATAGAAATGGGCGGGGGGAGGCATTGAGATGAGGGAAAGTGGGCGCGCTTACAGATTTAGGGCCGCAAACATCCGCAACTAATACACATAAGGCCGGAAGTTAGTGCGGCTAGCTAGGCAAGTCAATGCGGGTCTAACTTTAGGTTCGGCTGGAGGAAGCAAGGGGAGTGACTGTATTTTCTGGTGGGTGTAACCTGCTCCGACCTGAGACTTAGTTGCGTATATTTGCGGCCTGATCGCCGACGGAAGTCTGAATATGGCCCAATATGGCCAAGCCAAGCTTAATTTAGTTGGCGTACCCGTGGACTCTTTATTTGTCTTTTTGGACTACTTAGTCATACATACACTAGGGCATTATGTCTGCCAATTGGCCCATTAAGTTCTTTGTATTGAACTAACTCCATCCCTGAAAGTAAAGCCTGCTCCACCTTTAAGTCTCCTCCATCCCTAAACATGCTTTATGTGTCTTAGGTCACATCTTCACTGCAGTACATGCAGCTATTGCCCAAAACTGGAAGAAGCCTTAGCCCACTTCATTGGGAAGAATGACTACAGCATATGGAAACTATGGGGTAGATCCGGACCTAAGTACAACAGCGTATTTCCGCTAGCTGCTGACGTAAAATCGCCTATTTGTATTTACTGCGCATGTGCGCAGCAAACGTTACGCCACGGAACTATGAATGTACGTACCATCAGCGTAATTATGAATGAAGGGGCGGGGCATCCATATGACACCCGTAGTTACGCTTTGTAGGCAGAGGGAGGCAATTAAATCATACAGTATGGGCTGTGTTAGGCCGTTACGTATGTGAATCCATTACGTACGTCAGTACTTACGCTTTGAAAAGTTAAGGTAGGGTTTGGGAAGCATAAAATGGCCACATTAAGTATGAGCGAGGGGAGTGCATTGAAACTACGCTACGCGATATAACCTAACAAGCACTTATGGGTCCTATGGGAGTACCTTACTGAACCCCTGCACCACCCTCCCTCATTAAGCTGTTCTCATGGCATGAATTTGTTGCAGACGGAGAGGATGCTACATTACCTGCTACCGAGAATGACTCTGATCTCCTGCCTTTCAGTCAATGAGTTACAGCAGTCTTAAGTCATCACACTAGTACCCAAATGATCTTACTGGACTATCAATGTGTAACCGCAAATACTCTGCTATTGTAAAGACTCATGTCTACTCTTGTATTTATGTCCCCTCCCTTCTTCCTACCGATTTCCCCCTTCCCTAATCCCTTTTTATGTTCTGTACCCCCAAATGTTTAAAACACTGCAATAAAAATGTTTGATGATCAAAAGAAAAGTTGTGATAAATAACAGTATCCACTCTCCCAATTACCTGATTTCACAGACAATATTTCCGCTGCCATATCAAGTGCAAGCCTAACCCTGGCCACGTCTTGAAGAAATTGTACAGACTGTTCATCTTGATTGCTGTTGAGTAAGTATCTTTGCAGGAACGTTCCTTCATCTTCAAGGTATTGATCTTTTCTAGAAGAAATACTTTGTATCTTTTGTCCTTTTTCAAACAGCGAGTCCTGTAATAAAGTAGAACAATACTAAAACAATATTCCAACAACTTGCACCATTGGTAATTCAACAAAAAGTTTAGTGAGAGTTACTGGGATCTTGACCATAGTTTTCCAGTCTATATGGCTGCTTTAGACTTATCAGGATTGAAATTGCAGCTAAAACAAAAAAGGCCAGTCATCCCTAATATATTTTCAGGGTCTTTAATGGTCCATACACACTACAGCATATAAACGACAAACGACAGATAAACCATAGATATTCAAGCAGTAGATTGGCAATCAGGCTGCATACACACTACAAACGATTTTCTGTTGAGCCTTCAGTACTGAATGGCTTGATCGTTTATAGTAAACTTTTTAAAAGATGCGACCAAACGATTTTGTGTACTTTACAACGATCAGGCATGATCGTTGCAGCGTACACACTTGCACGATATCGTTCAAAACACTCCTTTCACCGATGTTTTGAACGATTATCGTTTAAAAAAACTGTAGTGTGTATGGGGCTTAAGAGTCCAATTGGTAATTTGTGATAACTGCACAATCAATGCAGGAAATTGCCCACATTACACCTTATGGGAATAATTTTTCTCCTACAAATCTTCAGCTTAAAAATAAATGTTTGTGCAAAGAGTAAACACTGGCCCTAATCTACTGATAATGCTGCCCAGATATATATCTCTCTATATATAGCAACTGAATTAGTGGATTCCTTGGGGAAAACTGATTTCCTTGTTCTTACTTTTCAAATCTGATCTGATAAATATATATAGTTCACTAAACTGTCAATGTACATACAGTAAACGTCGGATTATTACCTGATAATCCGGTTTCTTCGACTCCTCCATGGCAGCACTAACACTGGGTTTATCCCTCTCCACCACCTGAGCCAGGACAGGAAGTTTGAAGACCCGGAGGCTGTATATAAGGGTGACCACTTCCCCTTGCCGGTGTCTTAATATGGCCCTACATGTGGAGGAGACTTGTGCACAGTCACCCTATATAAAAATAGGGTGATATAATTATAAAAGAGTTTGTCTTTGAATACTGACCAAGGAGGAGCATCAGGACTTAGCCAGACTTGCAAAATAGCAATGTGTGCTGCTGCACTGATTTCACCCACCCTGTGCTACTCAGGCAGAATACACATACTGCCCATTGAGGATTTAAGGGAATATAGTTAACCAGGTGGGATATGGCATAATGATGGATTCTAAGCCAAAATCGTCTAATAATTGGGCACTTCCACAAGCAGTGTTACATGCCCACCTCTGCTCATGACACCTAAGGCTGAATGGGAGGGTGACAACCCCAATTGAGCGTTTAAGCGGCGACAAGTATGAAAAATGGTAACTGTTTAAAAAGAGTATAGGAACTGGCTGGAAGCAACCTGCACGATGTGCTAAAGCCTTTTAAGAGCTGTGTAGTGGTCAGAGAAGGGAATTTCTCCTTCTAGTGGGCAATTCCTGATTCTATGGAGTCATAGTCAATTACCTCTGTAAGCAGAGTATAGTGTATTGACAGTGCTCTGCGCTTCAGCATAGGTTTGGACAGAGTAACATCTAAAGGATGTCAATTTTGGCAATCTAGCCTCCTCTAACAAAGCATCTTGAAGCTGGGTATCAATTTGGCGGTTATCATAAAGGTCTGTATAATAAGATTCAATTTGTAACATAATATCCTCAGATTTAGTTAGAATGGTACCATACAGTTGGGATTTAATAGCCATGACATGGGATTTTGCCTTCTGTAGTTTAGACATTTTGGCCAACATGTGACCCGCCTTATTGCCCCATCTATATTATTTTTGTACGACAAAGTCACAGCTACGTTGTGCCTGGGCAGTAAGATGCTGGTCCAATATTTTGCACTCTCCAATATATTTCTGGTAGTTATCTTCTGTAGGTGTCTATATACAGTCAGGTCCATAAATATTGGGACATCAACACAATTCTCATATTTTGGGCTCTATACACCACCACAATGGATTTGAAATAATATAGATGGGGCAATAAGACGGGTCACATGTTGGCCAAAATATCTAAACCACAGAAGGCAAAATCCCATGTCATGGCTATTAAATCCCAACTGTATGGTACCATTCTAACTAAATCTGAGGATATTATGTTACAAATTGAATCTTATTATACAGACCTTTATGATAACCGCCAAATTGATACCCAGCTTCAAGATGCTTTGTTAGAGGAGGCTAGATTGCCAAAATTGACATCCTTTAGATGTTACTCTGTCCAAACCTATGCTGAAGCGCAGAGCACTGTCAATACACTATACTCTGCTTACAGAGGTAATTGACTATGACTCCATAGAATCAGGAATTGCCCACTAGAAGGAGAAATTCCCTTCTCTGACCACTACACAGCTCTTAAAAGGCTTTAGCACATCGTGCAGGTTGCTTCCAGCCAGTTCCTATACTCTTTTTAAACAGTTACCATTTTTCATACTTGTCGCCGCTTAAACGCTCAATTGGGGTTGTCACCCTCCCATTCAGCCTTAGGTGTCATGAGCAGAGGTGGGCATGTAACACTGCTTGTGGAAGTGCCCAATTATTAGACGATTTTGGCTTAGAATCCATCATTATGCCATATCCCACCTGGTTAACTATATTCCCTTAAATCCTCAATGGGCAGTATGTGTATTCTGCCTGAGTAGCACAGGGTGGGTGAAATCAGTGCAGCAGCACACATTGCTATTTTGCAAGTCTGGCTAAGTCCTGATGCTCCTCCTTGGTCAGTATTCAAAGACAAACTCTTTTATAATTATATCACCCTATTTTTATATAGGGTGACTGTGCACAAGTCTCCTCCACATGTAGGGCCATATTCAGAGTTCCGTTTCTAACAAAAGTTCCGTGCGTATTTTTAGGATCGGATCAATTTTGCATCAACTGCGCATGATACGCCATCTACGTTGAAGTTAAGGTCAGAAATGGCTAAGGGACGGACTTGTGAATCGGACGGAGACACATGCGACCCTAAATGCGGTGGATATATACACCTGAAGGATTTGCATAGAAATGGGTGGGGGAGGCATTGAGATGAGAAAAAGTGGGCGCGCTTACAGAATTAGGGCCGCAAATATACGCAACTAAGACACATAAGGCCGGAAGTTACTGCGGCCAGATAGGGCAAGTCAATGCTGGTCTAAGTTTAGGTCCGGCAGAGGAAGCGAGGGGAGTAACTGTTTTTTCAGGTGGGTGTAACCTGCTCCGACCTGCCTCTTAGATGCATATATTTGCTGCCTGATCGCCGACGGAAGTCTGAATATGGCCCAATATGGCCAAGCCAAGCTTAATTTAGTTGGCGTACCCGTGGACTCTTTATTTGTCTTTTTGGACTACTTAGTCATACATCCACTATGGCATTATGTCTGCCAATTGGCCCATTAAGTTCTTTGTATTGAACTAACTTCATCCCTGAAAGTAAAGCCTGATCCACCTTTACCTCTCCTCCATCCCTAAACATGCTTTATGTGTCTTAGGTCACATCTTCACTGCAGCACATGAAGCTATTGCCCAAAACCGGAAGAATCCTTAGCCCACTTCATTGGGAAGAATGACTACAGCATATGGAAACTATGGGGTAGATCCAGACCTAAGTACAACAGCGTATTTACGCTAGCTGCTGACGTAAAATCACCCATTTGTATTTACTGCGCATGTGCGCAGCAAATGTTACGCCACGGAACTATTAATGTACGTACCATCAGCGTAATTATGAATGAAGGGGCGGGGCATCCATACGACAGCCGTAGTTACGCTTTGTAGGCAGAGGGAGGCATTTAAATCGTACAGTATGGGCCGGGTTAGGCCGTTACGTATGTGAATCCATTATGTACGTCAGTACTTACTCTTTGAAAAGTTAAGGTAGGGTTTGGGAAGCATAAAATGGCCACATTAAGTACGAGCGAAGGGGAGTGCATTGAGACTACGCTAGCATAAATACGTAATGCGATGTAACGTAACAAGCACTTATGGGTCCTATGGGAGTACCTTACTGAACTCCTGCACCACCCTCCCTCATTAAGCTGTTCTCATGGCATGAATTTGTTGCAGACGGAGAGGACGCTACATTACCTGCTACCGAGAATTACTCTGATCTCCTGCCTTTCAGTCAATGAGTTACTGCAGTCTTAAGTCATCCCACTAGTACCCAAATGATCTTACTGGACTATCAATGTGTAACCGCAAATACTCTGCTATTGTAAAGACTCATGTCTACTCTTGTATTTATGTCCCCTCCCTTCTTCCTACCGATTTCCCCCTTCCCTAATCCCTTTTTATGTTCTGTACCCCCAAATGTTTAAAACACTGCAATAAAAATGTTTGATGATCAAAAGAAAAGTTGTGATAAATAACAGTATCCACTCTCCCAATTACCTGATTTCACAGACAATATTTCCGCTGCCATATCAAGTGCAAGCCTAACCCTGGCCACGTCTTGAAGAAATTGTACAGACTGTTCATCTTGATTGCTGTTGAGTAAGTATCTTTGCAGGAACGTTCCTTCATCTTCAAGGTATTGATCTTTTCTAGAAGAAATACTTTGCATCTTTTGTCCTTTTTCAAACAGCGAGTCCTGTAATAAAGTAGAACAATGATAAAACAATATTCCAACAACTTTGGTAAGTCAACAAAAAGTTTAGTGAAAGTTACTGGGATCTTGACCATAGTTTTCCAGTCTATATGGCTGCTTTAGACCTATCAGGATTGAAATTGCAGCTAAAACAAAAAAGGCCAGTCATCCCTAATATATTTTCAGGGTCTTTAAGAGTCCAATTGGTAATTTGTGATAACTGCACAATCAATGCAGGAAATTGCCCACATTACACCTTATGGGAACAATGTTTCTCCTACAAATCTTCAGCTTAAAAATTAATGTTTGTGCAAAGAGATAATGCTGCCCATATATATATCTCTCTCTCTCTCTCTCTCTCTCTCTCTCTCTCTCTCTCTCTCTATATATATATATGCCGTTATTAAACATATAATCTAAATATGTTGGTATTATCCTAATTGACTTCTGGGTAAAGAAATGGATGACAGGTGAAATTAATTTTATAATTGTGGCTTTTTACCCACATAGGGCCGTTTTCTCCCAGCCAGTTTTGAACTGGCTGGGATTTCGATTGCTTATGCCTTGATGAGGTCTGGGTCCTGCGGTAGCTGTTGGCGTTTATGAAAATAAATTGGTTAGTATGCCGATCGGCGTACTCAACCATTCTTAAAAAAAAATTCTAAAATGGAGGGGTATTCGAAATAAGGACATCCAAAAAGGAACTTTCCGATGTCCCTGTTTCGGAAATCCCTCATTCTGTACGGGGACTGCAACCAGTTTTCCATATGCACGGAGATCTGAGGTCTGCACGGAAGAGAGTAGTACATGTCCCTATCACTCCCTTCTCATGCAGGGTTTTGAACACATAAGTGTCCAGAACCCTACTTTAACTTCTCCAGGCGGATCTGTGTAGTACTGCTGATCGCCGCCCCCTGCACTTAATTAGCATGCCTATCCCCACCTCTGCTGCCCCCCTCCCCTGTATGGAACTCACATGCACAGGTGTTACTTCTTAGGGGACTTACGTAAGAGCCTTGCGCAAGTTCCCTAACTTTACTGAAAGGTAATCAGGCTTATATTTAATGCTTTCCCCATTTTATTTGACAACTTTTTCCAAATCACTTATGAAATGTTATTAATATCTAACTAAAAGTTAAATGCGTTGTGTGCAGATAACATTAAAGCCAACATTTCTAAGGGTATGTGAGAGATTTACCTCCAAACAGTTTACAAAGAGCAAGTAGACCTCTATGGTGTCCTCCAACGTCAAAAATTTACTATTCTCTACCTTAGTTAAGTATTCTTGAGCATAGTCCATTATGTAATTAAAGCTGAAAAGAAGAAGATTGGAAAACGTTTGTGTCATGTCACTGAATGTATTGTAGATATGCAAAAAGGACAAAATAGTAGACACCGGCTCAATTGAAGTGGTTTTACCTATACTTTAATAGCAGCTTCAGTATGACCGAACGTATCACAGGAGTTTTGTCCACAGCATCCTCAAATGGTGACAGATCCCTTGTGCAATTCTTTGAGCCTGTGTTTTATAGGAAAGGAAATGTATTCATATGAAATGCAAATATCATACAGAGAGGTTCACTGAGACAATGAAACAACACACGTACCAATTTTTCCAAAAAGGAGTGACAGCAGATGGCGGATGACCTCTTCATCTGGAGGGGTACTGTCCTTGAAGCACATGGTGCATATAATGTCCACAAAAAATCCATTGCACAGTTTGCGAAACTGAACTTTATTCTCTGTGGAATCCCTTGAAATGATAAACAAATAACAGGACTGTTCCTGCAGTTGCCCCCAAAGCACAAAAATGTACATTATAAGTAAACAGAAGCTCCATAAATGCTGAGAATGCTGAGAATGAAAATATACACACTCCCCCTCTTCCTTTTTTATAACGCAAGTGTACTGATGATGAACTGGTTTAAAAGGGACAGGAGATCCGTCCAGTTCATCATCAGTACACTACAGTAATCTACAGTTCATTGTTGTCCTCCTGATTACTCTCTCTATAATAAATACAATAGAAGTCTTGATTGTGCAGAAATGCTTAAATGTCCATTTTTCTAATTTATTATTATTATTATTATTATTATTATTATCGGTTACTTATAAAGTGTCACAAGGTGTCCGCAGCGCCGTACAAAATACAACAAAATAAAGTACAGACATACAGGGCAGGGATGGACAGCATAGTATATATAAAATACAATACTTACAGAAGATATAAGGAGGGGGAAGGAAGTGAACTGCTGGTGTGAGTGGCAGTGAGGATGTTAAGTGGAGGAGGGGTAGGCCAGCCTGAGCAGGTGCGTTTTGAGTGAACGATTGGAAGACCTGCAATGTGGGGGAGAGTCTGACTGAAGAAGGAATGTCATTTTTATGCAGAGGTGCAGCACGGGAGAATTCCTGGATACAGGTGTGAGATGTGGTGATCAGTAAAGAGGTCAGACAGCGCTGGTTAGGAGAACAGAGAGGGCTGGAAGGGTTGTGCCT
>WWET01000562.1:131392-163804 GCA_011038615.1 Limnodynastes dumerilii | reverse complement strand
GGGCCGCGGAGGCCAGTACAGGGCCGCCAGGATGATGAACCTGGCGGCCCTGTACTTGCTTCTGCGGCCCCGCGCGGGGCCTTCGCTACCAAGATGCAAGATTTAAAGTAAAAATTTAAAAGTGCGGGGCCCCGGGACCCGCGGGGCCATAGGCGGCCGCCTATACGGCCTATGCCATGGGCCGCCTATGATTAGTTGCGTATATTACCGGCCCTAACTCTGTAAGCGCGCCCACTTTCCCTCATCTAAATGCCTCCCCCCGCTCATTTCTATGCAAATCCTTAGGTCCGTATATTTCCGAAGCACTTAGGGTCGCATTAGTCTCCGCCCGATTCAGTCCGTCCCTTAGGCATTTCCGACCTTAACTTCAATGTAGACGGCGTATCACTATTACTACGCATGCGCAGTTGATGCAAAATCGATCCAATCCTAAAAATACGCACGGAACTTTAGTTAGAAACGGATCTCTGAATACGGCCCTTACTCCCTATCTCCAATTTCCAGGTGTAGCCCTACCACAGTGTCAACTCCCACCACAAATTTCCTTATACCTTCCTTCTCTCCTCACTAGCTCATATATCTCACAACCATTCTATTAATCTTTCATCTTCTATATCTCTTACTTTTCTCTCTCTTCTCCTTCCTCTACCTCTTATTTTATTCTTCTGTTCCTCATCTCTTTCACCTTCTCCTGCTCATAATCTCTTCTCTCTTGCACTCCTAATATAGTTGCAGTGTGAAATAACATGGATTGACATACAGTACATGTTATTTTGTTGTGAATGATAACAAGCATTGCATTTGTACTATACTCTTATAAAACGCCAATGTTTATCTAATTCCTGCGGCCTACAGATAAATGTTAAATTTCAAATCTATTTCATGGTGGTCGTCTTTTGAACCCTAAGTTCAACACACTGCCCAATATCTTGCTGTCCTTAACCAAAGTTAGCTTTCAGGATGAGCCAGTTACAGTCTCCAGCAAAGAGGTGTTGCAGCAGATAAACATGTAGCCAGTTCTAGATGCTGGAGGTAGCAGTGACCATTCTCTTACAGCTGACCATTGTTAAAGGTCTGGTAGCTGAGTAACATTAAAAGAGTAATAGAGGACACAGAAAGACAATGCAGCAACATACTAACATTTCAATACTGTACAGATTTATGTAAACAGTTATTTTTGACTAGAAAAAAAAGTCTTAAAATTGCAGTTGATGTGTCGTCTCCCAGCTTGATTGAGCAAGGACATACTGTGTGATATGGTGCAAGCATAGTGAAAACACATTAAGCCTGCCCACTCAACAAGAACACATTCTGTTGGATGAAGATGCATTGTTAAAATGAATTGCCTTAAAATACCTTAATTTGGACCTATTTTTATTGTAACTGGAAATAATTTTTAAAAATGAATGGTTTTTTTGGATTCATATTGTTCTCCAGAAGGCTTCAGGCAATTTTCTTCTCAATTACCATATATTTTTCCCTAGAGTCTGTTATGGCACCATTTTGGTGTCCTATGCAATATCAGTCATTTGATTGAGGAGTTTGGTGTGGAGGTATGCATGGTGGAGGTGGACACCTTTTCCTCCACTTGGATTCATTTCCCATCATGGAGTTTTGTTTGGGCAGCAAACAGTGTCCTCCATTACCTGGGTACCCTAGTTTTTCAGCAATTTGTTGATTCCTGTAATCAATCCATTTCATATATTAAGAGTTCTAGTTTGAACAGACAATATGAATGATTCTTTCACTTGTTTGGCATACCTAGGTATTCATTTTGACAGATAGTGGAGTCGATGGCTTGCCCTAGCAAAATACAGCAACTGAGGGACAAGAGCAAGATACAGCAACTGATTTAACCCTTTGGCTCATGTGGTTAATGGAAAGTCAACCACCACACAGGACATACTTTCCCACTCTCGCCTTCATCACAGAGAATCAAGTCAAGTTAAGGTTTCTCCTTGGAACAAGATTCAAAGTATGTTGTCATACTCCCTCCCCCATCCATACTTGTCACTTGGACCTGTCTTCTCTGATAGAATAATAGTAGCTATAATTTACCTTCAACATTTGAAATATAAGATGCCTGCGTCCAAATATCTTCCAAATATTCCTTAATCCTCCAGCTGAAAGGTAAACAGGATTGGCTAAAGGCAGAAATCTTTAGGTAGTTTTTCACCGGGATCATTTCAGTCTGTGAACTGAAAATAAATAAACAAATACATATAGAACAACCTTTATACTGTATAACATAGCAAATAACTTCCAGTAGTCAAAAGTTCAGTATCAGAATCAGTAAGTCTACTTAGCGTTTGTAGGTACTCTAGAGGTGACCTTGCATATGTGCACCTGATGAACATTGATAGAAGGTGCACCAGCCTGAACCATAGAAACATAGGACCTGATCCACAGGTCCAAAGGTGATAAGTAGGTGCGAATACGCATGTATTCCCACCTAACTTAAAGCTCTCTCCCATGCCACCTCCCCCTTATTTTACAAACCTAGGACACTTAAGAGTACCCTAGGGCTTGCCTAACTTCCAGTGCATATTTTCCTTCTTAAGAAGGAGAATACGCACAGACTTTTCCCTATCCTGCCCGTCCCGGCTTCTCTACATACTTCCTCCCACTCACTCTTCTTGAAAACTCCCTGAGCCTGCCTAGGCACACCTCTTCCTACTTAATCAACTACGTGTAGTCTTTAAAGATCGCACATAGTCAATCTATGTACCTAACTGGTACGTAGATTGTGTAAATGACCTATTACGCATGCGTAATAAGTTCATTCTTAAAACTCTGCTCCTAAGAACCCGGAACTTCTTAGGTGTAAATACGGTCCATATAGTCTGGCTTCTTGCACTGGGAAATTAAGGTCATGATATTGATAGGCCAATAGGATTGCAAGTAAATTGTCATACTGAAAAGCTGTAGTTTTCTGTGCTACGTATAGTAAATTTTTTAGTTACTTTATATAATTCCTCTACCATGGTTTATACTAAATAAATGTTTTAAAATATATTTCATAACCTTACTGCCTCTGTCGCATAACCCTTTATGCCGTTATAAAGCGTCTCAACGTCTTAATGCTGACAAAGATACCTGAGATTGTGCCATATAGGTAGAAGTTTCTCATCCTGAAAAATGAACATCCATAGGGATTTAGTGATGTCATCCACCTGTGGGTTCTCAAGAAGTTCAAGGTTGGCGTTCCGGTCAATAATGGACAGAATTTGGGACAAAAATGGCGTCACAGCTGTTTGAACACGTTTCCAAAGAGTTTGCCTACAGATAAAAATATACATAATTGTTGGGGACATACGCTTAAGTTTCCTTTTAACAACAAAAATATAATACAAACTTCAATATTTTAGTCTATATTATATTAACAAAAGCCTTAGATCAGTCAAAAATAGGAGTTTGCTCTGTGTTTAGGACTTCTCTCTAGTTTACGTCGCCTTGGGCTAGCAGTAGGTATCGCCAGCTGTCTCTTGTGAAGCTTCATCATGCAAAGTATGGCTATGTATATCTGGGTGCACTATATACGATCGCCAGTTAGTTTGACAACCTACACTTTAGGTTGACAACATTAGGTGAAAGAATGTGGACAAACATGTTGTGTTCCTGATATCACTAAGGTGAATAGTTTTATTGTATTGACCTTAGCAATGGCGGACAATGGGGTAGATTCAGACCTAAGTAAGCTAGCGTTTTTACGCTAGCCGCTGACGTAAAATCGCTTATTTGTATGTACTGTGCATGTGCGCAGCAGATGTTATGCCACATAACTCTGAACGTACGTACCATCAGCGTTACTACGAACGAAGGGGCGGGGCCTCCATACGACACCCAGAAATACGCTTTGTAGGCGGAGGGAGGTATTTAAAGGTAGGGTTTGGTAAACGTAAAACGACCACGTACGTATGAGCGAGCGGAGTGCCTAGGGGGAGTGCATAGAAAATACGCTGGCGTAAATACGCTATGCCATAATACGTACCAAGCACTTAGGTCTGGATCTTCCCCAATGTCTGCAGCCTAACCCTAAATCTAACCGTAAACGCAGTCAATATTTTGAGTACTAAGCTCTCAATGCTGCGTCCTAGTCGTATTCTCAGAAGTTGTCTATTGAGCGGGTAGGTTTATAACACTGGACCAAATCCATATTTTTACCAAAGCAAATACATTATAAAATTCTTGGGAGTAAGAGAGTGATACCAACTTACTCGTAGTGCAGGGAATTAACGAAATACCTCAAACATGGAAGCTGATTACAGCTAGTACACAGAGTTGTGGGAATACAAAGACTTGACTGTTTATCTCCTCACTTTTCGATTGCAGTTCACACTAGAACTGACCCATTACCCAAAGGCATGAGTGATGAGAATGCTACTTGACGTTGGTAGTAAGGTTACTTATCGTATAGGCCTAAACAGAGTCGTAGCTAGAAATTTTGCATGTAAAAATGGCTCCCCTGACAATGGATTCTAAACCAATTTAACCTTAAATATTAACTTACTGGCATCCCCTTAAGCTTTGCATCCTGGGCCACCCTTATTCCCCAACCCTAGTTAAAGCCCTGGGCCTAGACCATATCAATATGGTGGGGACTGGCTTATTAGCTAAACTGATTTATGTACCCACAGCTCCGCTCCAAGTGAAGAAATAGGTGAAAGATACTGTAGTAGCCAAACACATGAGTCACGCTTACTTCACCCACCCCAGGGATAAAAACGTGTGTATAGCTATACATTGAACCACTGCAATACACACTAGTTAAATAACACACATTGTATCATGCCTCGAGGAAATGTGAAGCTGGGCAGTGCTGATACAAGTTCCTAATGAAATGACAAATTAGTCCATCCCTCAAAGTAGCTGCCTCTATAGTTTGTTGATGAAGAGTACACTTTAAGAAGAAGCCAATCAAATGGTTACTTATTCTTGTTATACCTGAAAGTTCCAGCTTCTTGTAAAGCATCTTGATTGGCAGCCTCTCGTGAAACCCAATCTTTTGCCCTATAAGAGTTTGCTTCCTGTGCTGTCAACATGCCATGCAGACGAAGCCTCAATTTCTTTAAGAAGGACTCTGCAAAAACCAGGAGTGCAAGATGATGAATTGTTTAAAGAATGAATTTCTTGAATCTTAATTAAAATGTAATGAATAAAGAAAAAGTGTCTGGATTATTATCAACATACTGTATAATTATAGTACACCACCATATTATGCATGCACTTTAGTTACAACCAGTGTCAGTTTGCATCAGTACCATAAGCTCTAACAGTTCGAATGGCCGCACAAACACCCCACATCTATTTTAACCAGAAGTACAACAAACCGACCACACAAACAGAGGAAAGACATGCAAACATTGTACTCATAAAGGACTGGTCAGGAATCAAAATCATGACCCAATATAATACCAAACCCTGACAACATGTGTGTGTTAATTGTATTTAAAAGAAGGAAGTGACCCATATAAAAAACATAAGTTCAGGGGGGCGTGGTCTAGCCTTGGAGCAGTGCAGTCGCATGGTGGATGAGCTCCTGCACTTTGCCGCGTGTTCTGCACACTTTTGGGAGATTGTGTCGTCTTTTCTCCCCACCAGTACTACTCACCTGCCCAAGGGGTCCCTGTGCACCTGTTGTTCCGGTTCGTGGCCCCCGCGGAGCCCCGATGGCGAACCGCGGCCTGTCCCTCCTGCTGGGCCTGGCTCTGCTGCTGTGGCCTTTTTGCCTCTCTGGGGACCATCACAGGATTCCGGAGGCATTGCTGGAAGCTCCGCTCCCCGTTCTCTCCTGCTGTTAATCCCGCTGGAGGAGGCACACTTTTCAAGCCTGGGGAAGCCCACGCGGCCACGTCCAGTGCTGTAGGACCGCGTAGTGAAGATCCGGCCGCCATCTTACCATCCCCAAAGCGGAACCCTCCTGAGCAGACAGCCTGGAGAAAGCGTGAGTGGCCTGAGGCTGTAGTTTGCCACGTTACTGAACTTGTCCTCAGTCTTACACCTGGCCTCCCTGTGCCCTATTTAAAGTGGAGATTTCTCCTCACTACCAGGCTGCTGACCTCCGTTGCCTAACCCTTGTGCTGCAGATATTCCTGCCCCCACAGGGTGAGAGCCACAAATGCTTCTCTCCTATAGCTCTCCTTCCCATTTATATATATTTTTACTTTTTCCTCTTCTGTTTATATGTTTCATCCATCCACCTGGGTATCTACTAATTCTGTGCACAACTACAGTTTTCCTTCCTTTGCTGAACTCACATCCCATATCTAGCCCAGTTGAGTGCTTTACCGTTATTCTCCACTGGAGGGCACCCTTGTATCACAGAGAGAATCAGCAATAACTTTTCTGAAACTTAAAGGTGCTTAAAGAGGGCCCTGACTCTAATTTGGATCTATACTTTTTGGTTATTTTTCCTCCTGGGCCTCCTACCAACTGCTTTTGTCCTTGGCCTCCCTCGCGGATCTCAGTTCAGGAGCTCATACACATATACTATTCAGGATTGCTGACCGCACTTGTTGAAATCTCAATGCACTAAAACGTCCACCCCTTCACCCGTGGTTCCATCAGCCTCACAAAGAAAATACTTCTTCTTCACCTTTTCTTATTGTCCAATGCTACAACTCGTTTAACCATGGATAAAGCATCTACCCGTAACCCTAGAAAGAACACACCTGAGATAACTCAGCATTTTCTCAGGAAGGATAAAACTCCAGATGCCCCCCCCAAACGCAAGCTGAACCTGATCCAGAGGATGACGCAGACTTCTCACCTTCTACAAAGAGTGACATTCATAACATACAAGCTATGATCCTGGATCTTAAAAGTTCCCTCTCATCTGAACTGCACAAAGCTATTGGAGAATTGCGTTCTGACATCTCCCTTACTCAATGCACCTCTTCATTGGAAAAAAAAACCCGAAACAATGTCGAAACACCACGAAACCATAGAGCAAGATATGATCTACTTAAGCAGAGAAATCGAGCTTCTCAAAGAGAAAAATGAGGACATGGAGAACCGGGAGTGCAGAAATAACTTGCGGATTCGCAATGTTCCGGAGTCGGTAGGAAACCAGGATCTGCAACCCTTCCTCATACGTCTGTTTGAATACATGGTTCCTGCCCTGACATCTCACACAATCCACATAAAGAGGGCACACAGAGCATTACGCCCAAAATCGCCAGAATCAGATCCTCCCAGAGATATAATTCTCCGCTTGCTCTCCTTCAGAACCAAAGAACAGATCACGGTGGCTAGCAGATCAAAACCCCACATCCTTTTTGAAAATTGCAAACTTCGAATATTTCAGGACTCCTTCCAAGCTCCTTCCACTATAGCAAAAAGGCGTTTGATTGCATTTCATTGCCTTTTATGTTTTTCACCCTGGAGGCGTTCGGTTTTACTGGCAATTTTGTTAAAGCGATTCAAGCCCTCTATTTTAATCCGTCCATGATCCTTATTAATAGTATTCAATCGGAACCCTTTACCTTAAGTAACGGAACTAGAGAGGGATGCCCACTGTCACCTCTGATATTTGCATTGTGTATCCAACCACTGGCCGCAATGATCAGAAACAATCCAGATATTTCAGGTGTCCAGCTAGGTTCATCCCAGTTTAAGTTGTCCCTATTCGCAGATGACATCCTGAGGGCCGCGCACTTCTGCGCAAGCTCCGAATCATCCTGTCCACGAGAGACTTGCCAGGATTGTTGACTGATATCACAACATAAAACAGAACTCTACACTTTATATAAGCGTAAAGTATACTTGCAGCTGTTGAAAAGTTTTTAGACAAAATTTTTGTCTAGTGCAGGTTTTATTTTCCGGTGGTATTCACGTAAGAGTTTTAGATACCCCTAGCGCATATCACATGTAAATTCTTTGTGTTAGTTAACAGTTACTGTTTAAAAACTTTTTATAGGTACCACAGGTGTTACTAAGAATTTGTTTTCTTAGGAACAGTCTAGACCAACCCCCCATCCTCAGGGACCTTTAACCTGGTATATTCCAGGCGTGGGATAACCTTATTTACTGTTTAGCGAATATTGTCTTAGCTTGGTCCCGTCTAAGTCCTTATTTTAGGACTCAACCACGGTAGTGAGGCTCCTCTCCGAGAAGCCCTTTCACTACTTCCTACTTCCCCCTCCCTCCTCTGCCTCCCTCTTCCCCCCCACTCCCAGATTGCCACCATCCTTTTTACTTCTAAACCATTAATCTAACCACCCCTTCCAAATGCCTCAAACATTTGTGACACTAAATGCTAAGGGTCTAAACACCCCCCAAAAGCGTTCCCTTCTTTTCAAAACAATTGACAAACTGAATGCGGATTTTGTTGTTATACAGGAAACACACTTCAAACATGGAAATCATCCATCTCTTTCGTCCAGACGCTATCCCACAGCTATATACTCGAGTCACCCTTCTAAGAAAAACGGAGTCGCCATCCTAATTCGAGGTATGGTTCCTTTTACACCCACTGACACCAAGATGGATACGGAGGGTAGATACATTCTTCTTAAAGGTACCATAGGCCCTTCCCAGCTTACCCTAGTAAATGTTTATGCCCCCAACCAACAAAATGCGGGTTTCTTTCGCACTCTCTTTTCCAGATTACAATCATTTAAAGAAGACCACACACTTATGGGAGGAGATTTTAACATGGTACTCTCGCAGCATTTAGACAAAACAAGCTCAAGATCGAGCTCTACCCCAGTACCAGGTTCTAAATCATTGAACAGACATGTACGGGAGGCTGGTCTGTTTGATACATGGAGATCATTGCACCCATCGGAGAGAGACTTTACTTTTTATTCATCCCCCCACGACAGTTACTCGCGGATAGACCTTTTTCTTAGTAGTGTCTCTCTAATTCAGACGATAACCACCTCACTCATCCATCCCAATGTCTGGTCTGACCACTCTATAGTTTCAGTAGAGTTTAATATCCTAGAACACAAATTGGGCAGAAATCAATTGAGGTTGAACGAAACTCTATTGAAAATTCCCCCATTTCAAAACCTTATTAAGGATAAATTGATAGAGTACTTTGAGTTGAATTCCTCAGATGAGTGTCCTCAGTCAACAATATGTGAAGCCCATAAAGCTGTAATTAGGGGAGAAATCATAAAATATGCAGCTCACCGTAAAAAAAACCCATCTCTCTCTCATGCAGACCCTTTCTACACAGATCTATAATCTGGATAAAGAACATAAACGTACCGAGGAGGAAGTTACATTGGCCCTAAAAACTCAGAACTCAGAAGCTGTCCAAGGCACCTGGCCCAGACGGACTCCGCCATGGCATATTATAAAACTTTCTCTCACAATTTAACTACCCACGCCACCTCCCTCTTTAACTCTATCTTACATGATGGTAAATTTCACATGGCTTCTACCAGATCCAAGATAGTGGTCATCCCCAAAGCTGGAAAAAATCCCACACTTTGCGCCAACTATAGGCCAATCTCCTTGATTAACACTGATCTTAAATTGTTCGCAAAAGTCTTAGCTACTAGATTGAATGGTGTTTTGAGTACTCTTATTGATCCAGATCAAGTGCCATTTATCCCTTCTAGGCAGGCTTCGGACAATACCCGGAGGACTATTAACCTTATCCACTATCTTAACATTTATTAAACCCCCTCGGTGATCCTAGCCTTAGATGCAGAAAAGGCGTTTGATCGCATTTCATTGCCTTTTATGTTTTCCACCCTGGAGGCGTTCGGTTTTACTGGCAATTTTGTTAAAGCGATTCAAGCCCTCTATTTTAATCCGTCATCCATGGTCCTTATTAATAGTATTCAATCGGAACCCTTTACCTTAAGCAACGGAACTAGACAGGGATGCCCACTGTCACCTCTGATATTTGCATTGTGTATCCAACCACTGGCCGCAATGATCAGAAACAATCCAGATATTTCAGGTGTCCAGCTAGGTTCATCCCAGTTTAAGTTGTCCCTATTCGCAGATGACATCCTGCTCACCCTGACAAATCCGATTATATCCCTCCCCAATTTGCTGACGACACTTGAGAAATTTGGTCAACTCTCAGGCTACAGAATTAATAACTCTAAATCCGAAGCCTTGGCCTTACATATCCCCTTTCCTCTTTAGCAGTTTCTTTTGGAAACTAAATACGCATTTCAATGGTGTCCTCATCAAATCAGATACCTAGGGATTATGATCACTAAAAATTATTCCTCTTTATACAAAGCTAACTATTCCCCCATGCTGACCGCCTTGACAAAGGATCTGGACCGGTGGAAGGATCAGTATATTTCTTGGTTTGGTAGAATCAATGTCTTAAAAATGAACCTACTTCCGCGCCTGCTTTATCTTTTCCAAACCCTTCCGGTGTTGGTGCTCTCCTCGGTGATGTCTCTTCTCCAATCCCAATGCTCCACATTCGTATGGCAGGGAAAAAAAACCCGTCTCAACCGTGCACATTTAGCTAGACACACAACAAATGGAGGTCTTGGTTTACCTCTCATAGCCAGATATTTTCAGGCTGCCCAACTTAATCATATCATCTCTTGGCACCTACCATCATTGAATCTTTTCTTGTCAAATCAACCAAATTGAGTTCTCTCCCGTGGCTGCCGCGTTCAAACAGGCCGGCTTCGGCATATACTACACCTACCACACAATTTACCCTCCAGCTGTGGGACCGTGTCAACACTAAATTGGGGTTGGGCCCTTACTCCTCTCCGCTTTCACCTATCTGGGATCATCCTCTCTTTCCACAAGGCTCTCAGAAGCGCATTATCGCCCTCTGGATAGCTATTAATTTTGAGAGATTTGCACACATTTTAGGCCCCTCCGCTCCAACTTCTTTTACTGAAATTCAAGTTAAATATGACCTTCCTAGTGCTCTGTTGTTTAGATATCTCCAAATCAAAGGGTTTTGAAAAGTCTCAAACTAGGAAATCTAGGTTACGCACATATACCCCATTTGAGACACTATGCAATAACAGGGCAGTACAAAAAGGTACAATCTCCACACTGTACAACTCTGTCTTGGTGTCTGATTCCACTGACCGCCTCACCTGCGAGTCTGCTTGGGAGGGTGACTTGAACCGAGTTCTGGACGAGGAAGACTGGGAAATTATAAGGGAAGAGATTGCAAAGGCATCCCCCGCCCATATCTATGCAAATCCTTCGGGTCCTAGATTTACGCAGCACTTCGGATCTTAAGTGCTTGCGATCGATTCACAGGTCCGCGCTTACCGAATTTAGGATCCTAACCTCTACGTAGATGGCGTTGCACTATTACTGCGCATGCGCAATGATGCAAATTTCTTAAGATCCTAAATATACGCACCTAAATAGCGATAATATCGTATCTCTGAATCAAGCCCATCATCTCTTGGCACCTACCACCATGTACTAAGAAATGGGTCGACATTGAATCTTTTCTTGTTAAATCAACCAAATTGAGTTCTCTCCCGTGACTGCTGCGTTCAAACAGGCCGGCCTCTGCATACACTACACCTACCACACAATTTACCCTCCAGTTGTGGGACCGTGTCAACACTAAATTGGAGTTGGGCCCTTACCCTTCTCCACTCTCACCTATATGGGATCATCCTCTCTCTCCACAAGGTTCTCAGAAGAGCATTAGCGCCCCCTGGATAGCTATTAATTTTGAGAGATTTGCACACATTTTAGGCCCCTCCGCCCCCACTTCTTTTACTGAAATTCAAGTTAAACATGACCTTCCTAGTTTCATGTTTTCAAACATTGTTTTCAGATGTGTTTTATGTAGAAACATTTCAACATGTGTACTCATTGTTTTTATTGCATATTGTTCGATGACTTTTGCTATATTTTACATTGTAATGTTAAACCTTCTACAAAATCTACAAAATAAAAGATTTAAAAAAATAAAAATAAAAAAACATAAGTTCACTTCAGCTTCATGTTCACCCCCAGCTGCTTTTAGGTAGAGAGGGAGGGGGCACATAGGCAGGCCTCTTAGACTCTGAAAGTCTCTAATTCCAGCAGCATTTCAGTCATATAGACTCATCAGTAATCAGCCGGCCAGCGATATTTAGTGTACTTAAGTATATCTGGCCGGCTGATCACTGATGAGTCAATATGACTGAAATGTCCCCTTGAACTCCTGGTTCTGAAGCCTATGGCCAAACTAGAGCAAATACATAGGAAAATCCAGGCCACTACACAACTAATCCAGATCAAATAGATACTGCAGGTAATCCAGAACGAGTAGCCATAATTAAAATCCATGCGCAGAATGATGCTACAGTCCATTCAGAGTTCATTCCATGTCTATACAGGGAATTCAGTACCTCTATATGGGTATTGTTTTTTTAATTGCATAATTACATATAAAAAAAGGCTAAACTAGATTGGTTTGGGTTTGTACATATGATAACTTATAACAATGTCAAAATGTAAATAATAATATGCATGTAAACAGATATGACATCATACAAAAGCCTTATGGCAAACGGAGTATAGTACCTTTAATTTTATCATCTGAGCTCAGCAGCTTTATCAGGATCTCAATCCTCCTGGTGTTACGGCTCTCAACATTCTCGTCATCTTTTAACAACCCTATAGCGTTCTGCACACAGCTTCGGATGAGAATAGTGGTATCCAGCATCTGTAATTATATAGGAAAACTACTATCAGGATAGAGATCAGACAAAACACATCAACCAAACGTTTTATCAAAGGGAATGTTCTGATGCTTCCAGTGTGATCAATAAATCTGTAAAAGTGTAGTAAACTTCATTGGGGAACAAAGACAGGGGAAGAAACATGTTGTGGTGTATTAACGAATTATATCTGCCAAACCTCAAACACACAATCAATAATATCAAATTATAAAGAAAAAGGTAACACCACAAGACGTCTACATAATATACCACAATACCACATAATATACACACCATCCTATACCATGTCCATCACTTATAATGGGCTGGATCCAGAAATCAAATTGAAAAATATTCTGATAAAATTAGAATTAAAAATAATGACCCTTCGACATCTCACAATAGATGATCTATGCTGAATTTGTAAATATAACTAGAGGCAAAATATAGTATAGATGATATATAAGGGTTCTGTTTGCCGGTATGCAACACCGTTTTCCGAAATACAGACAGACGACAGCTGATTTTTGTCTGTCTCTGTTTCCAAAATCTGCCTAATTAGAATAATTAGAATTTTTAAATAATGAATGGATAAGTATGCCGAATTTATTTTTCGCCAACTTACCCATTCATTGGCTTTCCGGCACTCAGGTTAGTGTACCAGGGGAGTCTTATGCTGGGTACACATTACACTTTTTTCCAACGATAATTGTTCCAATCAAACGATTACACAACCAATTCACACTATATCGTTGAAGTGTTTAGGTATGCACGAGCAAACGATATCATGTGAATCGGTCCTGTAATCGTTTAAACAGATTTTATAGACAGCTTAATTTGCCACATGGAAGAGACTGGATCGTTTGAAATAAAGTGAAGCGTGTACCCAGCTTTAGGGTTAGGCTGTGAAGAGGATATAGAACATACAAGAAGAGTCTTAGAGTTAGGATGTGGGGAGGGGATTGATCGGAGAAGGGGAGTCTTAGGGTTAGGCTGCAGGAAGGGAGTCTTAAAGTTAGGCTGTGGGGGAGGGAACCAGCATAAAAGGGGAAGGTAAGGGTCAGGCTGCGGGTAAGGGAGAGTTAGGGTTAGAGTAGTGGAAGGGGAGGACTAGGGTTAGGGGAGGAATATGATAGCTGGTAAAAACAGACTTGTAGTAAAAGGGCTGTTCTCACTGGCGCACCACGCCCATATATAATATAGACTATATACTGTATAGTATAGGCGATCTCTCCTCAGTACATAACTCCATAGTGCGACCCAGAAATGATAGATTGATTAGTGGTCCGATATCAGAAAAATTAGATCACTGAAACTGGCCCAATAAGCTGTATTCTGGATCAGTGTTGAAAATGTGCTACAGGATTCCATTCTCCGTTAACATAGGGTTAGTTAAAAAATGATACTGCAGATCCGTGAGGGGCAATAAATAACAGTTCAATTAAAAACAGTGATTCAATAAATATCTTTATATATAACATTATGGATCACAGTTATGATGGCTTCTTATATTCCTAAAGTAAGTCCCGATATGATGGTACTGTGAAGTGCAAATAGTGTTGTCCAAGACGAATCTGACAGGGAGAGCACTTATTCCATTTATACCCTTAGTACCTATCTTGTTTCTATGAATGACATCTTGCTGCAATTGGTTAAATGCGTAAATGACCCAAACATCATAACCTCCCTAACTGACACATGACACATAAAATCGTTCGTTTTCAATTATTCTCATTGGCCCTGATTCAGAGCTTGAAGATAAGAGAGGAAAGTTACACCTGGGCAAAACCATGTTGATTTTAGGGGAATCATATTAATTTTATTCTATGCATGCTGGGAGAATACTCTGCTTTTGCTTATTGCACACAGATACTGACCAGCTTCACTTTTACACTGTTGTATAGACTTGAGCTGGAAAACATCACCGTTCAACTATATTACTTTTTGCAACATATGAAATATGATTTCCCCTGAAATCAACATGGTTTTTCCCAGGTGTAACTTCCCTCTCTTATCTTCAAACTCTGAATCAGGGCCGTTGATTGTAAGTTACAGTATATGCAAAAAATATGTTCTTACATCCTCAGATTTAGGCGTTGGTGCTTCTGTCTCCATTTCTTGGTCTTCTTTTATTTCAGCTTCAGTCTCCATTTTATCATCAACTTCAGTATCTATTTCCATGTCCAGTGGCTTGTTTTCCTCTAAGGTAAGGTTGGGAGTTGTTTCATTGAAATGGTATAATTCTACTTCCATTTCTGTGTCAGCAGTTTGGATTTTATGGTCCTGTGCAGATTCTTTCATTTCTGATTCTGAAAATAATATAAAAAAATAATTCTAGATTTTTAAATATAATAATGGTCCAGACTTTTCCTAACAGAGTGTCGGGTGGCCCAAGCTTAGCACTAGCGGGACTCAAGGCCACATCCCTTTCTTGCCTTCTGAGCCTTGAGCCCTACCTAAAGATTTATGATGTGGCCTCACGTCAAGTGGGGGCGCATTAGACATTTGATTACAGTGGCGATATTCAGATATATACATTTTAGGCATCCTTATGGGACACACTAGGTTTGAGTAACAACTATTCTGAATTAAATATTACCCTAAAAATCGACATAATTACAATCAACGGCAGGAGAGTGGTCGTTCAATGACTGAATACATGTAAAAAATGACAGGATTTTCCATTTTGTCCATCACTATAATGGTCAGTTTTAAAATATTTCTCACAATTAAATTTATAAAACACTTTGTTGCTTACGTGCAAAAAAAATGTAATAAAAAATTCCCTAGTATTTTCTCCCACATGCTGTGGGCCTACCTTCAGTGCAGAACAGTTGGCTTATGGTGACATTCTGGAGCCCTGTTATATCTGTCACCATATCCTTTGATTTCCTCAAATCATCAATGTGTACAGACTTCCACAGTCCTGACAAAGGCAGATAACACAATGCATGAGGTAAAGTCTTCATGATAGATGAGAATATGGCCCATGATGACATATTTGTAACATACAAGTTTATAAAACACTAGGGGCTAGATTTACTAAGCTGTGGGAAAGGAAAAGTGGAGATGTTACCCATAGCAACCAATCAGATTCTAGTTATCAATTTCCTATTATATACTAGAAAATGTCAGCTAGAATCTGATTGGTTGCTGTGGGCAACCTTTCCACTTTTCCATCATTCCCGCAGCTTAGTAAATCTGGCCCCTGGAGTGAAAGTCTATCAAGTGACGGGCAGCGGTGGTGTATATATATATATATATATATATATATATATATATATACACACATATACAGAAAGAGAGCCCTATGCTTAAACTAACAGACCCCATATAAGAAGAAGCCCGTTCAGGCGACACACCAGACCTGTCAACACTACTTGACCGCGACTGCTGAAGTTCCTGGTTCGCCTGCTGAGATGTGCCGGGTTGCTCCCCGTTGTCCTCAAGCAATTGTTAACTGGCAGATGGCTGTTGGGGCAAGGTGGTATCTGAAAATAGAGATATGTTAGATTCCACCTCATCATCAGGGCCAGATTAAGGGCCACATGGGCCTGGGGCTGAAAACTATCAAGGGCCTATTAAAGTGGCCATAACCAGTGACACGTGGGTGTTGCCATTTTTGTGTGCGTGGCCAGAACCGTTATTAGGGCCAAGCAAAATTTCACAACTAGTTGCCTGCCTCTGGCTGCAGGGCCGCTAATTTCATTACAGCCACGCATGGGCATGTCCTGACTTTATAAAAAAAAGCCGAGATAACGGCAGATTGCTGACAGGAGGTACTGACAAGAGGGCGGGCTGCAGACTGCAGGAGCTGGAGAGAAAAGTAGCATAGAACCGGTGGATGAGGAGATCAGCTGAGGAGATAAGTGACCAAACAGAGGGAGATAATGGAGAGGAGTGACAGACTTCAAACAAACAGAGAGAGAGAGCTGGAGGTGTGAAAAAGGAAGGAAAGTTGGAATAGAGATTTATTTGAGTGAAAAGGACAGTTTTATGAACTGCAGCTTAAGTTGTTCTACTAATGAAACTCTTTTACTTCATGTTATAAATAAAGGGAATGTTATTGGGATTAAAAATATATCTAATAAGCCCTATGAACCCTCAGATTATGTTTTTCCCTTTGGCATATGGACTAATGTGTTTGTATATACATAGCATACGTTTATAGTGTAGTAATGATTATTTAGAGACACTGCAGTAGAATTAGTAGGAAATAGATAAGCTGAAATTGTAATTGTTAAACAAAATTGGCAAGCGTTATAGCATGATGCAATTAAATTTGAGGGTATAATTGTCTAATACTAATTAGTGTTAAATAGTACTGCATTTTCCTTATTGAAATTCTTAAATGAAATATTAAATCTCTGAATTTGAATTGTTAATATTACTTAAATAATATTCTTACTGTCAACTCCGATATTCTGTTTAACTGTAATGTGAATTATTCTTGTTTTGTAATGATCTCTGTGAATCCGAAAATATCTTCTTGGATATTTATTCTCTCAGTAAAAGAGAATTTCTTTAGTACATTGGTGATCAGTTTCTCTTTCTGTAACACTATTCACTGGAGACATTGCACTACCAATTGCTCTACCAAACCGTGACCACTAGAGTAAATTAGTATAGTGTTACATACACACACAGCAAGAGTGCTGGGGCCTCCTGTCTGTATTTGTGTTAACTCCCCATTCCTTACAGCACCTGCTCCATATTACCTTATAAATTTATTTGAGAAACCTCCATTTGCTATCTATCTATCTATCTATCTATCTATCTATCTATCTATCTATCTATCTATCTATCTATCACTTTACACCACTAATATCTCGTTCAGTTAATGTCTCTGATATGCCAAATATACAATTAAGGACCAAATCCCGCAAGATCGCATTTTACTTTTGGGCATGTGCACACAAAACACTTTCATTATTGATCTGGATCCACAGCACATAGACTTCCATAATGGAAGTGCTTTGGTGTGCAAGGCAGGCAGGATGTATACAGCATATACCCAGGCTGGGAGTAATTGTCCATTATGGGCTGGTTTCAACCGTTACTACCACCCTTATGAACTATCCAGGCTTCTGCACTGCCCCCATATTACGTGTAGCTGATATGAAAGTTCTCGGGTAGGGTCGCCAGTTTGTAAGTTGGTGCATTTGAGGGAATAGGCCTCCCTTCATGCACACGGGAGTTAGGATCCAGTAGGGATTTGGCTTCGGATCTCCAGTGAAGAGCGCCGTGGCTATGGTGGTCTGAATGTTTCAAAGTCATTGCATTTTAATAGATGTCAGTAATTTCTATATATGAGTAACATTATGTATTTCTACAACTCAGCAATCTATACTAAACACATTTTATTTATCCTACCTCCACGGAAACCCACGTATGATGTTCCTCCTTGCAATCTGGGGAGTTTGGTAATAAAATAAACAAATACTGACATGTTCTCAAGATTTCCTTTGTTTATTTCATTCACAGAAGAGTATCTGAAGTGAAAAATAAATGAGACAATCACAAATGATGTAACATTAAAAAAAAAAAATTGCTAATTTTCCTGTAATGGTCATGTCTTATGCCATTCCATTCACCAGGGATATTGCATAGTGCGGACACACTAACCAATAATTAGGGTTATCTCCTCAACTAACAAAATCGGCACAATGACGGTCAAATCATTCAATAATTCTGAATAAAGCAATTAATCAGGTGATCGGACTGATCGGGCCGAATTTAAACCAGCTGATTATATCTGCTATGGGCAGGGCCATCTTTTCCACTGGGGATGATGGGCAGGTGCCCAGGGTCCCAAGAGTCTAGGAGCCCTGCTGCCCGCTGTGCCCATCCTCCAGCAGTCTAAGCATTTTTGGACTGACTGGCCTGTGTACCCTAGGGCCACCACTGGCTTCCGGGAATAGTACCCGACAGTCAGCTTCTTGCTAAAGCAGTGCATCTGTGCAGCCCTGGCACAACGCGTGACTGTGCTTCTTTTACAAGAAAATCGAGGCTCCACAGATCTCTGGCAACACGGTGGCACAGTGTGATGCAGGAGGGCACAGTGTTAGAAATTATAATCTACAGTTATGTGTTGTGATGTTTGTGGTTTCAAGATGTATAAAGTTTTGGTTACATGTTTGTATCCAAGAATGGGTCGGTAGGGGCCCTTGTGAAATGATTTGTCCAGGGCCTATAGTACTGTTAAGACAAGCCTGGCTATGGGATTGAGAGCAATTGTGAACCAATGGGAAGCTACATAATGTCTGCCTTGTCTACAACATAGGCCCTCTCCAAATAGGTCTTATTTTATAATAACAACAATAATAATAATAATATTAATAGAACTGTGAGCCGTATTCAGACCTCAATGCATGTTAAGCATTGATAGAGCTATCTTAACTTTTGAGCATGGATCTGTGTCTGTCCACACACTCCTAAACACCGCCCCATGCAGCTAATCAGCATGCCTAATCTCACCCTTGTTGCGGGATTTAGGCAGGGAACAGAGGACTGGATTCACAACTCAGAGCTAATGCGCACGCTAATGCGCACGCGTAGTAAATATTTTACGCTATCTACGTAGCGTTTTGTTACGTAGATTGTGTAAATGCATCTTTAAAGTAAAGCGTAAAATATTTACTACGCGAGCGCATTAGCTCTGCATTTATAACTAGGCACGTAAGTAAAAAATAAACGTTGTTGTGAATTCGGTCCAGAGTTCCTGCCCGAATTTCGTGAGTCTCCCGGATATTCCAGGACAGTCGGCAACCCTGCCTTGTGTTATTAGCTCAAAAATACGACCATGCGTTTACCAAACAGTGGGCTCTGCCAGTATAATTTGAAATAACTTGATGGAGGTGTATTACAGACTTGTAGACAAATTCTATGAAATGATTCTCATATTGAAGTGTTGTTTATTCAGTATATTCTTTCTCTATAATCTAGGTCAGTTCCATGGAATATGAGATTTCACCAGAGGTGACGTATACTGCTAAGCGGCAGTAATTGAAGTTTGCATGGGTCATTGTAAAAACTGAATGAATGATTTTCTGTTCAAATGTTATGAATGATTATTTGTGCATGTAGCAGGATAGGCATGGTAGTGCTTACTTATATACTTTTTATATGTGTTCTTCTTGATTAATGTAACACAACCATTTTACACAGTCCATTCAAAGTACCATTCACATCTTTAAATCTTGTCTGTAGATAAAAAAAAAAAGGATTATTTTTTTTTTTTTAAATATTGGTGAATTTTCCATAGATAGGAATTAGTATTCTTAGCGCTGAGTGTTTTTTTCTTTTTCTGCATGTAGCAGGATAGGCATGGTAGTGCTTACTTATATACTTTTTATCTGTGTTCTTATGATTAATGGACACAACCATTTTACACAGTCCATTCAAAGTACCATTCACATCTTTAAATCTTGTGTGCTCTGTACTGTGCTCTATTCTTCATTTGGGAAAACAGAAAACCCAGATCATGAAAACTTACTTTGCTGATGCAACAAGATTTGCTCCTTGAGATCCCTCTTCAAAATCAGTCTGTATGATAAGTATTAGATTTCCAGATGAGCTCTCAAGGAAACTCCTGATTGGGAAGAAAGTACAATATTTATAGAGAACCTATATCACAGATTCACATTGTGAATACACAGGAACTGCCAAGAATGATCGGATATACACAGCAAAAGTCATTTACAATGAGGAAATGTGAAGCACTGCAAAATGTTCTTCAGTGCTAGTGATGTACCAGGATATGCTCCTCAGCATTAAAAGGTTGCACACAATAAATGTGGAATTTATCTGAGGACACAAAGGAACATTTTCCACAGTTTAGTGAAACTAGGGCCTAGTGTCTGATTATTATCATCCTGAACGAGTCTACTCGCAGTCTTCTGATATCTAATAGACAAAAGCAATCTTGTATTATTTCCCTTCATGTGAGCAGCCTCCTGTACATCTCCCATAAACTCACCTAACTTTTTTCAAGAATGAGAATTCTGTGTCAAATTGTTGCAGGGACAGAATTTCAAGGCAGTTAACCTGATTCTGTAACTCAGCTTCTAAAATCTTCTTATCGGCAGATGTGAGAAGTCGAGAAAATGTGGTAATCTAAACAAAAAGACCAAAAAGAGGTATCATTTATTTTGTTAATAATTAAATAAAATGATTTTTTCAGTTTTTATATTGTTCTTGGTATTACCAAACCAAATAATGACTCAGAATGTTATTAAAAATACATGCAGTTCTATAAATTATCCTAATACCCTCCAACACTCCAGTTATGTTATCATGCTCACATCCATACTGTACTGTGATTGGCTCCCTGAGCAAACAGCTGAATGGCACAACCAGTTATAATAGCTAACTTCCCTCTCTCATACGTATATACAATCTGAGACTGCTATCTTGACACTTCTACGCTATCCTTATTTAAAATGGGGATGATACAGAAGTCTGTGTAGTACAGAGGGCGATTGTAAAAAAAATAGCGGGCATTTTCCTATTCTACTAATTGGAAAACACCCCCTTTTGGGAATTCTGAATCCAGTCCCTATAATCTACAATAAATATTGACAAAAAAAAAAATGATATTTTAAGAGAATACTGTAGTTTGGGAGTAATGTGGTGCAGTGAGACATCAGTACAGGACACTGGAGTACTGGAGTAGTATCAGGACTTGGGAATTTTGGGCCGTATTCAGAGATCCGCATTAAAAGTACGCAATTATACGCACACACGTAGCAAGCCAACACCCACCAACACCTATGACACTCCCCTCTCACGGCTGTGCAATCATAGACTTACACCTCCATAGACCACTTCTAACTTTAATTGTGTACTTACGTGTGTATATGTATGCCGTACGTACGTGCGATTCAAAGTAACCGTGCCCTCAAATTTTTAAGTACGTATTTCAATCCCGCCCCTCCGTACATATGTCCCCAAGTGCTATTCACATGTCCATGCCTAAAGCACTTACGTTTGTATATTCTACATAACTGACATAAATAAAGTTAATACGCACGCGCAGTTCATCCGATCGTAAAAATACGCACGCGACTCCATCTGAAAACGGATCTGTGAATCTAGTCCCTCATTCTTACTAGTAAAGCAGTGTACCAGCCATTTTAAAACAGATAGCTAAGCAATTAATCACATTCATATAATTATTACATTATGCTATATAAGTACAGAATGTTTTATTTTTAAAATGTTATTTTTCTAGCCTTTTGATCAACTTTATACGTAAACTGTCCGCACATATTTTATCTGGATATGATCCCTTAACAAAGGACCGGGTCCAGTATTATGTACATCAGCAATCACAAAGTGTAATTACTCCGTGTGTCCGTCCTGTGCATCCTGTTTCCCATTTTACATGGGGTGGGTGCTTAAAAGTTAATAAAGGATCTAGGGGACCGGATTGTGAATTTATGGAGGGTTTCTGTACATTTGTCCGCTCTTAAGTTTCGTACGTGGGTGGATAGGACACATACATGTTCATAACCTTGCCCTATCTTGTCCACATGAAAGGGTAAACTTGCATAGAAGACAATTGTACGATACAATTTAATTAGGAACCCTCTCCCACTGTACATATAAGCTACACAGAGTTCTGTCACGCCACAAGTACGGAACTGTTAGATGTATGGAAACAATATCCATATGTCTAGTGCTCCAATGAATATACTTGTCTGTGGAAATCGGCTATTGTTCCTAATTCTGGATCCAGTCCAGAGTTTGGAAGTGATGTCCGAAAAAGTGGAGCGAACTACCTTCGCAAGTATGTAATACTGGATCACGCTATCTGAGGACCGGATCCAGATTTAATAATGGCAGGGCATGCGCCCTCCAGATGTTATGCTAGGGTTACTATAGTAACCCTAATGCGGGCGGGGGGGAAGCATTTAAATTGTACAGTGTGGGAGGGGGCTGATCCACACGTCCCATTTAAGGCAGGCTTATGGCAGCGTAAGCTGCCATAAAGCCTACACGGCAGAGGGGAGTGACAGTTGGCGTGTACTCCCCTCTGTCTCGCGTAATTACAGACTCCCGCACACACGCAAGCGTGCGGGAGTCTGGATCAGGCCTTGAATCCGGTTCATGAGATAAAACATAGATTAAAATGACATTCTCTGAGATGTGTGTTACATACGCTATTTCTTATAAAGGAAAACAAAATAAGTATAATAGTACCTCAGTGAAAATAGTGCGATTGTCATATCCAGAAGTCACATGACTGGAGAGGAAATCCAGTAAGGAACCATGATTCTGACTTTTGAAATACTCATCAATAAATTCTTTCCTGCCCCGGCGGATAACAGAATCTGGTGTCGCACAGTCCAGTAAGACAGATGTTGCTTTCTCCTTCAGTTGTGCTATAGTTTCAGTATCAAGTTGTGTGCACTTCATGCTCTCTGTAACTTGAAGGACAATTGAGGCACAAGTGTCGGAGTGGTAGCCAATAAAGACATCTGAAGGGCTGTAATTCTGATGATCTGAACCAATTAGTTGGCTGCTGTTGGGTTTGATAAAATCTTCTACCCAAGCCTCCAGTTCTTTTACAATACCTTTGTGTTCTTTCTTTAGAAATGTGTTTATATCCAGGTAATGTTTCTCTAGCCTGTTGATTAGTGGAATAGGAAACTCTTTGTACACAATTTCTTTCTCCTCAATGACAATTAATCGGAATTTTGGATGGACTCTACACTTCACACGATGTGTACCAAGACCCAAGTCAACATATTTTTGGCCAGCTAGATAGACATAATATTGGTTTAATGCATCATACAGACTTTCATAAAGATTCTGTAGATTAAGAAGTATGACCATTTGTCCAGTTTCCATGCAAATCTTAACACGATTGATATTTTGACAAATTTGAGTATATTCTTGATCCTTTGGGAAGCTGGACCCAAAGATGATTTCAGGATGTTGGTTCTCCTTAATAAAGGCTTGCTGAAGTATCTGTAATGCAGCATAGTTTTTAGTCAGTATTAGCAGGTAACGACATTCACAGTTATCAATGTCACTTTTAATGTTCTCCATCACCAAGTCTATTGTGTTAATCTCTGGTATATTTTTCTTTTCTTGTCCCAGAAAAATCTCCAAAGCATTAATTTCATCTTTTCCGCTGAAATTCCGGAGCACAGACCGAGCCATATCATTAAGTGTCAACTTTTTCTGAGATTGCTTGGTAAAAGCAAAAACCATTTTTATCAGACTGTAAAAGTCACGTAGACCAAAGAATTCTTTCTTCTGAGTCACACAAACCCGATGATAAGCCTCTGCAAAGGTATGGAAGTGGGAAGACACTTTGCCAAGAACTAAGTTATCAGATGAGCAGATTCCCTTAGCACTTTCAATAAGTTCTTTCTTTTTAGGATCTCCACGAGATACAAAAATCCCTCTGTTCATTTTTGCTGGATCAAGTGCCCAATTAGAGATGCCAATAAATCCGACCTTTTTGTGTGGTGAAATATCATCCTCAATGCAACCATCCTCCAGCAAAGGGTGAAGTGCCTTCAGAGGCATTTTAGGAGAGTCTTCTGCAAGGCCTATTTCATCAAGTACAACTACTGATACATATTCATTTAAATGCTTTCCTTCCTGAAAACGGGCACAATGCTTGAATATGCCTATGATACCTTCTGGAGTTGAGTGAGGACTACACTGAAAAGATACTAAGTGGACTTGTTTAAGGTCTTTGTAAAGTTCTGTATGAGCAGATTGTCCTTGCATGGCATCAGCAACAATAGTTTTTGCAAGGGACTTTGAGCTTCCGGGTTTCCCAACAAGAAATAATGGAATTTTAAGTTCAGTACAAATAACCATCATGAATAAGTTTTCCTTCAAAGCAAGATTTCTTGCAATGGTGTCTCTTATGTTCACACCAGCTAAGAAGAGATCCTGGATGTCAGTTATTTCCCGTAAAATAGAATTTTGGTCCTTGTAGGGCTCTGGAAAAAGTTTACATACAGCCTTTCTGTAGGGTTCTTTGATTTCCAAAGATGCATGATAACAGACACCAACAGCAAGCACCAGAGACCATGCTACTTTATCTTTGGGTATGGAACGCCTTTCTTGTCTATATAACAAGTGTTTCTGATGTTTTAGCAGCTTGTCGTGATGCTTACAAAACCACCGGAAGACTTCGATACAACGCTCTACATCCCTCAAGCTCACAAAGCTGCATTCATCCTTTTTACTCCTCATGTATGTCTGAGAAGCTGAAAGAACCTGTGTTAATAACTGGATGTCACTAGTTGAGAGCTGTATCTCTTTGGCTAAACGTTGAACAATTTGTTGAATGTACTTCTTCTCTGTGTCATTATTCAGCTGCCCAAAGTCCCATACGAGAGGCATCATGCTAGGAGGCAATGCGTGCACGCGGTAAACAAGCTGTCTTAATGGGATGGAGCCAAGTCTTTCTTTTGTCTCATCTGCTTTAACTCTGTAACCAAGACCAGCTGATTCCAAGCGTTTAATCATTTCATCTGTGTGCTTTCGATAAGGGTTGCAGGCTGCAATGATCTGTAATCCAGAGTTCTCTTTTAGTGGCACCCCTTCTACTGTGTGATCACACACAGCTTCTTTGATGCTACTAATGGCGTCAGTTGTATTTGCCTCATCAAAAAACAATACTGTATCACATTTATTCTCTTTGTTAAAACATGCAAGTTCTTGTGCTTCTAAAATTTTTTTATAAATCATTTCGGCAGTGGTACCTCCATGAACCTTTACAAGCTTCATATTTTCTGTTTCATCACTAACCTTACACAAATGGCACAAGTACTTAATGAGTCTGGTTTTTCCACAGCCAGTTTCTCCCATGATCACTACCGGAATGCCACATCGGAACCTCATCTTAATGGCCAGAATCTTGAGAATGTTGTCCATGGTAAGCTCATAGGTTTCATCAGGATCAAATTGACACTGAATTCCCAGCACCATACATAATGTGGTTCTCTTCTCATCTCTGGGCAAACTGTCAAAGTCTATATTGAATGGCACTCTTTGAAGTCTCAAGCCTTCATAAAGTTGCATGGACATGATATTTTGCTGAATGATACTGTTATCTCTGGGATTGATGGCATCCATACATCCAGCGTTATTTGGTTGCAGGTAGAATCCAATGAATGTCATTGAATGATGGTCATCATTAAAGAAGATATAAGGATGTGGCTCAGACTCCCACTTTTTACGCATTAAGAAAGTAGCCAGGTCTTCTTCCTGAACTCCATCAGGATTAATGATTTGTCTTCCTGGACTCTGATCTGCAATATGTAAAGAAGCAGTTGCAAAGTCCTTTGCCATTAGTATCATAAATTTGACCACAAACTGTTTAAATCCTAACAGAGTATCTCCAACAATATCAAAATTACAGAAAACAGAATTTTCAGAATCTTCTAACTGTACATTTAAGAACCATGCAAAGTTTCTGAGCTCAGACCAAGAAGGATCAGCTATTCCACAGTAGAGAAGGAGAATTTGCAGACATCTCATTGGATCTCCCTCTACATGAGTTTTTGAGTAAACAAATGTATCTAGATTTTGTCTATGGTGAAAACGAATCAGATACTGGTAAGGTCTCTGGAAGCATTCACTATGGAATTCTTCAATATCCATTCCGGGATCCTCACAATCCCCAATATCTTCTGTGTTTCTTGTTAGGATCTCTTTTGGTGACCAACAAAATATATTGGGGAAAAAGTTGATGAAATGGTTTTGTACCACTTGAGGAACCTACATGCAAAAATAATAAAAGTACTGTTATTAGTATTAAATAAAACATCATTAAAATAAATCTAATGCAAATTCTTATAAACAAACTACTTACTATGACTATCTATGTAAATGATGATTGTATAATCATCAATAAACATGTGCCCTCCAAATGTAAAACTATTGTTACGTTAGTAACACTAGCGTACCTAGCATCGTATGGAACTTGGTTCCGCAATGCCATTTCAGAAAAAATGGGCTGTGCTTCCCCTCCATCCGCTAAGGGGGAGCATGGTAATGGTACAGTGTGGGATGGGTAACCCACACTCCTGTGGATCAGTGGTTGTACGGACCGCTGATCCGCACTCTTTAATTAAGGCAGGCTCTTGGCAGTATAAGCCTGCATGAGAAGACGGGAGTGACAGGTGGAGTTCTCTCTCCTTTCTCAGTCACACAGACAGACTCCCCAATGCACAGAAAGCGTGTGGGGGTATGGATTCGGTCCATAGTTATTTGTTTGCTCTAATTTATCCATGATTGACTTTAAACCGTTTATAGATACACAGTTCAAGCTTTAAAGAAAGAGTAAAAAAAATAGTTGCTGAACAGGAGGAACTATGGAGTACAGAAGTCTAAGGAATTCTTGTTAACAAATATATAATAATGTATGTAATAAACAATGCACCAGTCATTAACAGAAGATAAAATAAGAAAACTTGGTCCTTGATGCCAAGGACAGAGCAGCAAGCGTAGTTAGAGACCATGGAACATAGCAGCAGGTGCGTTCTATTCCAGCAAAGAACAATCTAGGGCCATTCTGTATTTAGGATGTGCCAGATGATCATTTGGGATAGGGGCATAAGGACTCTGGAAAAAGCAAGAATGAGGCGATAGGTTGCCTTCAGAAGGGAATTGGGGCATGGCCAAAACACACAGAGCAAGGTGCCTTCCTGACTACATAACATTGGTACCAGCAAGTTAAGGAGGGGGAAGAGCATCTGTAGCTGCATTGTTCTACATGGTAAGGACAAGTGCATGATTTAGATGGTGTATTAGTGCTAAATATTCTGCATGCTCAAAGTGACCTAAGTGGAACAGATTCCTGAGAGTATACTCAGGGGGATTATATGCAGTTTATGGTCTGAAACCATTCAGTAGACTTCAGAAAAGAAATCCATTGATTAACATTTGAATGAAACCAAATGATATCTTACAGATTTGAAAGGTTTTCTAAACATTGTATTTGAGGACTCCAAAATCTCAATAATGTACAGGTGATTGGGAAGACGCTTCCAAATTCTCCCCTCAGAATTCATGAGGTACCGCAAAACCAAGAGCTTAAACAGGAATTCTGAAATCCCGCTATTCACCTATAGAACAAAAGAAAATGTTATCAGCTGGTTACAAACCATAGAATCGAGTGCGAGTGACAATATTTGATTCTTGTTAAACATATCCTATGCATGCGCTAAGGCTGAAGCTGATATAATAGTAATAACAGAATGGCTTCTGTAATATAAAATACTTTTTTATTTAACACTATTAAAAATATATACGTGCAAATGTGCAATATTCAACAATAGATCAGCCAATCCTGCTATTAAGTACAGATTACACCTAGTAGATAAATGCATGTTGATTATCAGAAAAAGTTAGAATGGATATGATTCCTCCATTATATCAGCTTCAGCCTTAGCGCTCATCATATATTTTTTGTGTGTTTGTTGTTATATTGATTGGGGAGTGCTCATTTGTAGCTGATTTCTTTTATGTTTTCAACTCCCTCAGTACCACCCTGACCAATTAACCTTTGTATATCCTATGCCTGGCATGTTGCAGATCCCACTGATGACTTCTGTTTCTATGTACATGACTGAACTACAAAACATTGTAGAGAGACCAAATAGGTACACATTTCTCCTAAATCCATTTTGGGGACACTGCCAGTATGGTTTCAGTACCACCCCTGGGATATTTGAACCAGGACCCACGCCCAAGACCCCACACCCTAGGAGGATCCTGCCATGGCTGCCAGATTCATTCACAGAGTGGCGGTTGTGGAGTAGTAGCGCTATTGGTTGTTTTGAGCTGCTATCCGTACTATCCAAGGGGGAAGATCCAGACCCCTGTGCGCTTTACGTGCGTTTAATGTGCATGCCGGAGCCCATAGGTACGCACACGTAGCGAGGAGTGCACGCCCCTTTCATTAGCCACTGTTGGTAGGAAATTCCTACCTTAATTTTTATGACTAAGTCTGTGGCCATACAACCACAGACATAGTCGTAACAAGGCTTCCCTCGCCCCGAATGCCTCATTTACATGGTTTTCCCTGCCTATATGGCGGGGATACATTCATCGTAAATGAAGAGTCTGCCTCTTCATCGTAAGTACTAACGAACGTAAGTTTGTTATGTACGTTAGTACTTATGCACTGGTAAGGGTTGGGCATCTCAGTAAACCCCATTACTGTACTTACAGAAGATGTAATGTCAATGTGGAATATTATAGGACAATTCCTTAGCTGGCCATCTAGAAAAGAAAGCAGTGTTTCCAGCACTTTATTCTCATCCACTTCAGGTTTAATCAGGCGGATTATTTTAAGAACAGGCTTTCTAGTCTGGTATTTTGTGATAAGCTTTTGATGAAGCCTTTTCACATACAGAGATTTTCCTGGAATAAAAAGTGAGTTTATCAGGTTATTTCACAGTTTTCTACTGATACCAAGTATTAGATGATATATACATACATAAAACGCGTTAGGGATTTTACTATCTAGTCAGAGGAGTGTCAGGTCATTTGTTCTGAAACCCTGACGACAAAGCTATTTCCTATTTCTTTAGGATTATTGAATTACCTATAACTCAGACAGACACCAAAATAAACAAACTAGTATCATATCTGTATGGTTTTCTCTTAGATATTGTATAGTGTACACTGATGTGCACCCTATATTGTATAGCCATTAGGTATAGCTGTCAGTGTTGTGCTTTAAGTATTGCATAGCTGTCAATCGGGTGCTCTCTGTATTTTATAGTGATCATTTTTGTGTTTTACCAGTTGTTTTGTTGACAGTCGAAAGGTCGACAGGTAAAATTTTCGACAATTGAATATTATGTTAGTATTATATATATATTACATATATATTGACATTTCAGATATTTTTACAAGCCACCGTTTTGCAGATGTTACAAACATAGGGGTAGATCCAGACCTAAGTGGTTGTTACGTTAGAACGCGTAGTGTATTTACGCTAGCGTCATTTCTATGTACTTCCCTAGGCACTCCCCTCGGTCGTACATACGTTGGCCATTTTACACTGCCCAAACCCTACGTGACGGCCTAACCCGGCCCATACTGTCCAATTTAAATGCCTCCCTCCGCCTCCAAAGCGTAATAACGGGTGTCGTATTGATGCCCCCGCCCCTTCCTTCATAATTACGCTGATGGTACATACGTTACTAGTCACATGGTGTAACATCTGCTGCGCGCATGCGCTGTAAATACAAATAGCCGATTTGACTTCATTGGCTAGCGTAAATACGCTAGGGTACTTAGCTCAGGATCTGGCCCATAATACTAAACTATTAACATTGTGACCTATCGACATTTTTACTGTCGACATTTTATCCCAGACCCCTTTTGTGCTCTCTGTATTGTATAGCAGTCACTGGTGTGTTCTCTTTTTTTTTGTGTATGTAGGACAATGGTGTGCTCTCTGTAATTTGAGCGTCACAAAATTGTTTTAAATGTCAGAGGTGGTCTCAGAGTAAAATAATTTAAGGACTACGGGCAGTTATCAAATTTCGTCTCACAGTGCGCAATGCTGTTAAGATGGAGACAGCTTCAATACAGCCATGGTAATAATAATAATAATAATAATAATAATAATAGCTACAGTATAGTTTAATTATGTTTAAACAAAGGGTCAAAGATTTTTATATGAAAACTATATTTATGAACAGGAATCCAGGAGTCTAGAGCCTGATGCTGATGGAAAATAATATTATTGTGTTACATATGAGCACAACCATCCAGTGTCTGAGTATATAAAAAAAAAAATGAAAATCCATGTGTACAGAGAACGAACACAACCAATTATCCAATTATGTTTAGTCAACTTTTAGTGGACCAGTGCATTCAGTGAGCTGTTGTTCTCTAATTCACACCTATCACCTAAAATCTATATAATGTTACACTCTGGGGTTGGATCCCGAGAACGATCAGGATTGATGCTACGTGTAGGCTATTTTTTACTTTTGTCATAAATATTTGTATTCTTTAACCCTTTGTTCAGAAAATCTTATCATTATTAACAAAAAAAATGATCTTGATTAACTTAGCTTTATTGATCTTCACTGACGAAATAAATTCCTAATTAATCTTAATTAAATTAAATTAAAATTAAACTCACCAACTCCTGCTCGTTTGGATGACACAATTCCAGCACTCATTCCATTTTTAAACACATGGGCGGCTGAATCCACTTTAGGACTGACTGCAAAATTTGCTTGTAGATACTGTTGTATTTCTTCCATAGGTTTTTGAGGGATCATGTGTACTTTGAACTGGCTGAACACAGATGGGATGTAGCAATGCTCTCGCTCAGAGTTACATATGATCACAAGATTGTAATCTCCCGTACACTGTGACTGTAACTGCTGGAACAGCTGCTCTGACTTGTACCCTGTGTCATAGTTTAGTTCATCTGCGTAAATCAAGCTATAAATCTTCCTCCCGTTGTAACCTGGTGTAAGGCACCTTCTGAAAAACAAGGCCACCTCTTCAAATGTAGTCTGAGGCGAGCACAGTAACACTTCATCGTAGGTTGGCAGTGGCTGCTTAAAACTGTGCATGTAAACTGCTAAAGCACAAGACAAGATCTCCGATGAAGCACATAGAACCAAATTGGGTCGACCAGGCTGAAAGCTGGGATGAAGATCTCGTATAACCTGCATACTATCTACTTCTGCCAAAGCTTTTAAGTGTGTACCAAGAGCATCTATATCCAAACACCCAGGAAACAGTGAACTTATATAAGTCATGGAAAACTCCCAAATCATTTCCAACTTTGTCAATAGATTTGCACAGCTTTGAAACTCCATTGCAAATTCCATTTGGTAAGGTTGCCTCTTGGCAGTCTTTTCTGGCAGTCTATCTGGGAAATAGGAATTGATAAAAGATAACATTAGAAGTGCCTCCTCACTCATATCACTTCCCTCAATTTGTTGGCACAGATAAACCAACTGCTCTGCCGTGTAATAGTTCAGGTAGTAATATTGAGACCTCTTCTTGCTCATGAAGTCCAGCCACTGCTCTAAAAATGATTCAAGGGTTTTGCAGATATTTGGAAGCAAATCAATGAGAGGTTCTCGTTCTTGAAGATGACCAATTCCATCAACATTGAAGCTCATATAAATGCAAGTTTTGGCATCATCAGAGCAGTAGATTTCTGCCTTCCAAGATCTAAATAACATATTTCCAGCCAGATAGAGGTCAATAAATGATTTGGCAAGTCTCTGCACATTGGAGAATATCTGGACAAAAAGAAGAGAGCATATGGCATCATATAGATTTCTATTATTATTTTAAAAACTATCAGAATAATTATGGACCTGAATCAAAGTTTGGAAATAAGAGGAAAACAAGTGGTAATTTTACACTTGGGCTAAAACCATGTTGAATTTCAAGGTAGGCAAATTGTATCTGTTGCCAGCAGTTTTAGAGTTAAGAGGTGATAATTTCCTAGTTCAAGTCTAAATAACTGTTTAAAAAACAAGTCACTAGGTAGCCATGTCAACTAGAAATTGGAACCTGACACCCCTTTGTAAAGGAGAAACTGACGGATTATCATGGGGTGACCCTGTGGCCTCCATGTCCCCTGCATGCCCATTGAAACTACTAGGACAGAACCATCATCAGTTGTTTCTCCTTTAATTATCTTTAATGTGCCGTTCATTCTATTGCACTTATATAGTTTTTTTTAAAAACCTGTTTGGGCAACGTTGCATAATATCTCATCCTATGCCTTACAACTCTTCCCATATTTAGAGAGAGTGAGGGAGGG
>WWET01000562.1:112761-130257 GCA_011038615.1 Limnodynastes dumerilii | reverse complement strand
GAGAGAGAGAGAGAGAGATCCAAAGTTCCATATCTTAATATTTACACACTGAACCCAGAGAAAAAAGGAAAACAAGTCGGTGCATAAATAAGTATAGTACATAAGGGCTAAACCAAGTCCTTAGTGTTCAAATTTTACCCCCACCATGCCCGCATTCTGATGAAAAACCTGCATAAGTGGCGAATCTGGATCTGGTCCATTGAGCAAAAACATGTGGCAAGCACCTATTTGTTTATATAAAGAATTCAGTGGTGCTTCTACCTTTCTGAGCCACATTACGCACATTTACTATTAGAGAGACATTTAGCAGCCATGCAGGAGCAATAACTATTTTTACCTCTGAAAACTTGTTAACCTCCAGATTTCCCTGTTCCCCCTTTCCTGACATCAGCATAAGTTTATTTAGCAATTCCTTCAACTCTTCCAGTGTGTAACAACGCATATTCGTACTGCCCTCCTCTGGCATACGCAATTGCAGTACATTGTCTAGGAGAATCTGTGGAAAATATAAATATATTACTAGGAATTAAAGAAAATAAAAATCTTCAAATACAGCACTGTCAGGACTTTTCAATCTCATATTGTAACACCAGAAGTAAGAGTTATATGTTTAGTTTTAAATACCACCCATGCAGAGCAATGCAAGTCATTGTTGGATCATATACTGAGTATTTAGCAACACTGGAGTTGGGAACAAATGGTTAAAACTGCTAGCAGCTCCTTCAGTGTCATGGGCTTGTTTTTGGATTGCCAGAATTTTTGTAGCCTTTGATCAACCAATATTCATATTCTTTTCAAGGTATTGCAACTCCCCGCATCTCATCCCATTTTTCCAAATTTCCCCCAAAACCTGTCTTGCACGCTTCTACAAATATATAAATAGATAAATTTCTACGTACAGTCATATCATAAAAAGAAAACCATCATCTAATTATTCAAAAACAGAATATCCTGGTGTATCACTTCCAAAAATGCACAAAAATACCATCAATCCCATCTTATCTAGTTTAAGACCCAGGGTGTCCCAATCTGAATTAATTAAATGAATTGATAACAGTAAGTTTTTCTTATTCATTGATTGAACCTTTTTATACTTCTTATCTGTAATAAATAATGGTAATTAATAGGTAGTTAAGAAAAAAAATGTTGATTCACTCTATTAAAAAGAAAATAGCAGCTATTCATTTTTTCCTCTGAACCTGTTAATTGAGAACTTATAAGATAAATACATCAAGGAGGTAGAATATAAAATAGTATAACAAAAGGCAGCTCTGGGAGAAAAAAATTTATATAACATTTTATTCAAGAAATAACTCCTTCACATCCACAGTTAAATACAAATATAATACATACATCCATCAATAAAAATACTATTGTCTGACTCATCAATATATATCTCCAAAATGAAATGCTCCTGTATCACATAATACTTTAAGCCACAATTTTATAGACAAATATGATTATTAGAGTAAAAAGCCTTGGGAAACAGTCCTTAGCCCATTTTTTATCTGAGCGCTGCCATTTGTTATACTATTTTGTCTTTTGGAGAGTGGTCATCCCTGGCATAGCTGCTGGAGTGAATGTATTTTGGGAACTCCAGACTTTAAAAAGAGCACAGATATATCAATTTCTTTTAGGTAGAATATAGGCACTGTAGAATCCAGAGGATGTTTATACCCTTCAGAGTAGATCTACTTCACTGAACTTTAGATAAACTTAGGAACATTGAACTAACCTAAAATATCATATAAACCTTGAGTATAATCCTTTAAATCCTACCCAGTTACCAAAAGCTGTTCTTATTTTGAAAAATTAGAAATCTGTTTTCTTCATCACATATCAGTAAGGAAAAATGTATCCTTTGATATGCCATTATGAACAGGTTTTTTTTTTTTTTCCCCCAATTATTCTAGGATGTTATTTGAGATTCTAGGAAACATTGAGAGATATTCTGAAATCCAGTGCCTTATCCCCACAGCATCCAAAATCCTGTGCATGTGACTTACAAGCTCAGGACCCTAACTTAATATTTCCATGCCATTGCCCCATACAATGGGGACAGTGCGAAAATCAGGACTGTGTGGAAAGGCTTAACTCAGCCCTACAATTTATTACCTCACATTTATTACCTCTGGATCCTGTCCTATGTTATTCTTTTTTCTTAAGCTGTTCTTGGATGAAGCAGTAATAAAAACTATAATGTTACACATAAACACCTTATTGTTGTCTTTTGGTGCTTGGATGTTGTAAATTCCCTTCTTGTTTATTGCAGTTGCCCAGGACAATGATGACAATTCCACTGATCCATGACTTTCTTTCACAGTTTTCAGCCACTCCATATGTCGAGCAGAGTCTTTCTACAGAAACAAGATCATAAACATTTTATGGAAATATCTTTTATGCAAATTAGGTGCTGAGAGTTTTTGGCTTCTCATTATCGTTGCATCATATTTGGTATACCCTTATTTGGGACTTACTTTTGGGATCAAGGAAGGTGTTGATCCTGAGAATCCTTACTCAGCAGGCTTTGGGGAGCGCAGGGCATTCTACATAATCATTACTTGTCTAGTACATAACATTGTTATCTATAGATGACCTGTTGGTTCAGGTGATTGGTTCCCTATTGGTAGAGAGTATTCAGTTCTCTAAATTATAATATTATTTTTCTACACAATAATAAACTAAAGCTTGAATGGATTTGTTTATTTTGATTTGAGTAGAAAATAAGTAAAATAGGTACAACATTGATCAGTTGGCAATAAATATATCATGAGGAGCCACATTCTTTTCTCAAATAATCAGGATGGGATGAAACATTCTTCCACAATCCTCTTACATATAGAATAGTTTCCTGCCTATACAGTTTATTAAAACCACACCTAATAAACTCACCAACTTAGTAGTTAGATTTCGGTCACTTTTTAAAGCTTTCCACAATTTTTCCAAACATTGCATTAACTGGTCGAATCCAGAGTCTGGTTTCAGTTCATAAAGCAATGAGGAATATCCTAGGACTGCATCGTGGAAACAGGCAACACGGTCAACATCCATATCGTTCTCCCCAGCAGAGATGGAGGCCAGGTCAACAAACACTTTCAGTTCATTGACATCTAAATAAAATTAAACCACAACATATTGTTACATACTAACAAAATAAACAGCCATATTTCAGTTAGTATTCATCGATTTTAAAATTAACCCATTCATAATTTTTAACAACTACACATTATGTGTTTGTACTGTACCTTCTAATGCTTCTTTGACCCAGAGAATAAAATCTATTCTCAACACAATTTCCTCCAGACATTCAATGTGTTCTTTCTTAATTTCTGACAGTAGTTGTCTTGTTTTCATCACTTCATTACTAATACAAGACAGAGGCTTCTGCTTACAGCTGTCAAAGTCATTAACCTAGTTTATCAAATAAAAAGTAAGAAGCAATAATTAAGCTATATAATACACATATGTTTCTCATGGTTACTATTCCTAAATTGGGGAGAGAAATCAATATAGGCCATGAGAAAAGTTGCTAACGAAAAGCAAACAAGAATGAATCCATTAACAGTATATTACAGTCATATAAAATAAGGACTTTGGTTGAAATTCATCACTGTTGGGCATACTAGATAGGCCGAATGGTTCTTATCTGCCAAATAAGTCTGTTAACTAGGCAGAGGACACCTGTTTTATGGGAATTACTTATTATTACTCCTTTCACACACAATTCTCTACATCTGCATCATACCATCTACTATGCAATACCTATAATGTGTCTGTGATTTCCTATTGCCCTCTAACTCATGTACCTACTTTGTAGACTGTCTAGCAAGCTTAATATCATTGCTGAGTTTCTGGCCACTTGCTAAACATGTCCCTCATTTCATTTCCAAGTACCTCTCCATTCTGATCATATATATAACAATGCTATTGATCTATATTACCAAGCACACTCACTACACTCAACACTGGTCTATCTTTCTATTCGCCCATGTTCCCCTTCTTCTCTATCCCCTTTGCACTATATCCCTACATACTTCAACCTAGGTTATCACTAGACTAAGGGCTGGATCCAGACTTAAGTAAGTGCTTGAAATGAGTTACTCCTGGGCTAAACCATGAGGATTGCAGGGGGAGTCATATTTCATCTGTTATAAACAGTATTAGAGTTGAGAGGTGATGTTTCCAATCCCAAGTATAAATAACAGTGTGATAGTAAAGCTGGTCAGTATCTGTGTGCAGTAAGCAATTCAAAGATACATCCCTGCATGCAAAGAATACAATTAACTTGACTCCCCCTGAAATAAACATGGTTTAGCCCAGGAGTAACTAATTTTAAGCACTTACTTAAGTCTGGATCCAGCCCTTTATCTTTATTACTGTGTAGTCACCAACTTCTCTACTACCTGCAGGGACCACAAATTTGAATGTCCCTTTAACACCTATTGCCTCTCATTACCATCATCCCCTATCCCCCTATGCCTTATACTTGTACATTCTCCTGACCTATGGGCGCCTTGTGCCCCGTGCACTCCCCGCTGTTGGTAGGAAATCTGGACACTTACGTGCCCAGATTCCTATCTTAACTTTTACGATCCCGTATCTTCCCCCACCCCATCCCATCAAGGCGGAGATACGACATGCGTAATGGATGGGGAAAGGCCCCTTTCCATAAGAGCTGACACTTACAGCGTCATAAGATGTACGTAATTCCCCTGTCGAACCGTAGTCCAGGATCTGTGCCTATGTTCTTGGCTGACCATTATGGTTTATGCTGAAATATTTAGTAAGCTGTGTATATTTTTTCACCACTAAAACTAATATTGTATTATGTTTTCCTATACTATGTTGTTGCTTTGTGGTAGCGTATAAATAAAAAAAATTATAATAACCTCACATACAATGTATTTTTACATCTAAAACCCTCTGTGACTGTGTATTACAACATCTAACATCCTTTTTTTGAAAATGTCATTTGTGTATGACAATGATCCACTTCTTTAGATGATTGTAAAGTCTATTTTTCATTTAATTTTATACTGTGTATCTTAACCAACATTCTCTATAGCAGCCCCCATATGATAGACTATTATTAAAAGGTACCTTTCCAATATACTGCCTGTTATTATATGGTCCAAATTTCAATCACAAATGTCTAAATATTTTTTGTATCCAAAAACTTATGACTGATATCATATGTTCTTAAAAAGGTGAAAATTCACCATAAATGTGTGAATACTGTTTTCTGGTCATTGGACCAGATCCATACTGCAATACTAACTTTTTCAGCTCTATTTGAGCAAAAAAAATCTGCACAAATCTTGCAAGTGCGCATGCCTGAAGACCGTACTTCCAGATTTACATACTACTAGTGTTTCTGAGGGCTGGACACATATTAAGTGGAAGGGGAAAGTACGTAAGTTGCACAGGACTGGGTCCAGATTTAGGAGGCACCTGCGACTGGACCTCAGGCTGTGGAGGGGGTGTTTTCTAATCCTAGTGATTGCAAAATGCCCCCTTGTAGCAAGTCTGGATCCAGTCCACTGTCACTAAAACAGATATTTTGCATTGCCAGTCAACCAAGATTTATTATTGTGTTTAAGATGTATTTACTTACAAATTGCAGAAGTGTTTCCAATGTTTGAAAATTTCCATAAAGTTTTAAAACACTTTTCACTTTAGATATGGATTCTGCAGCCTGAAAGGCTACATTAAGCTGGTGATATTGCTCAATCTGCTTCACACGATCAGGGATCCAAATACGACCATCAGAATTCCAAAAACGACACAAGAGTTTCAATTCTATCTGCAGATTTTCATACTCATTTTTAAAATCTGCAAAAAAGTTGTCTACAACTTCAAAGGTTACTTTTTCAGACTTGAGGTCATTATAAATAGTTTCACACTCTTGAAGGCATGGAATAAAGAGTTCTTTTCTTATTTCTTCCACTGTGAACTCTCTATCTGTATTTTCTTCATCCTCACTTTCCACTGCTGACAGATTACAAGAGCTTTCTTCAAGTTCATGAGCTCTCCGTTCCCAGCAGGTAATGAAAACATGGCTATTCCTTAAAGTGTTTAAATCTTTAGCCATGCGCATCAATTCAGGATCGAGGTTGTAATAGGACACTTCACTTCCTGGCAAATCTTGAGATGAATGTGGAGTCTTTGCGGTGAAAATATCATTCAGTTTTTGTTGTCCTAATTCTTTCAAATGCTTCATTTTGATTTCAGAAACATTTACTACATAAAAGCAGAACAAACAGCAATTTCCAAGTGATAGTTTGCAACCCAAAATCAATACGAAGTAGGAACAGTTTTGAATAAAACATGGAGAGTTCAATGGCTCTTCACCACATTCACATTTTTAAGTTTTTAAAGTGGCCTTCTTATATTTAGTATTTCCCTTTTGTCCTTCCATATAAGAAAACAAAAAGGGGAGTAAAAGTGGTTTTGTGTGTGCGCGTGTGTTGAGGAGGGCAGGTTGGTGGGAAGACTAGACATAGTGTAATATTGTAGATAATGGGCCAGATCCTGAAGCAAAGTACGCTAGCCGATGATGTGAAATCGGCTATTTGTATTTACTGCGCATGCGCGCAGCAGATGTTATGCCACGTAACTCCTAACGTACGTACCTTCACTGTAAATACTAACAAAGGGGAGGGGGCATCAATAAGACACCCGTAATTACGCTTTGGAAGTGGAGGGAGGCATTTAAATTGGACAGTATGGGCTGGGTTTGGCCGTCACATACGTAAAACCATTACATACGTAAAACCATTACATACGTCAGTAGTTATGCTATGAAAATTTAAGGTAGAGTTTGGGCAACGTAAAATGGCCAAAGAATGAGGGGAGTGCCTAGAAATTACGCTAGCGTAAATACGCTATGCGTTCTAACGTAACAAGCACTTAGGTCTGGATCTACCCAAATATCTGTATTGGAGAAGAAGGTTGATGGAATTATAGACAAACCAGTATAATTTTCCTTTAATTTCACCAAACTTCTTCTCTAATTCACCATTATTTTATTTCTCATGTAAAAAGATAACATTTTTCAGAAACCTAGAAACAGACAACTAGGTTTCAAAATGTAGCTATAATATGGTGCACACAAATATCATTATATATAAGGCAATATGCTCTAAGGAAAAAACGAAATTCACAATATTAAAACTTATTTAAAATGTATATATTACTATTAAAATCATCAAAAAGAAAAACGAAATATAAAACAATTGAACACCAGCTTTATATACTAGATAGAGATACCCTTAAATAATGCCAATACTTATTCAATAATGACGCAATGACAATGGGGTAGATCCAGAACTCCACTTGCAATACGTTTCCTCGCATAGCGTATTTACGCGTGCGTACCTTCTATACACTCCCCTTGTCACACCCCTTGAATGTACATATTTTGTCCGAGATCCGTAACTGATGTCATCCGCTCACGTACGTATGAGCAACACATATTTATGCAGCTAAGCACGCCCATACCGTACACTTTAAATACAAACCCCCGCCTACATAGCGTATTTCAGAAGATCTGCTTTCCAAACCCTACCTTAACTTTTGCCCACGTAACCGATGTCATTCGCTCACGTACGTATGAGCAACACATATTTATGCAGCTAAGCACGCCCATACCGTACACTTTAAATACAAACCCCCGCCTACATAGCGTATTTCAGACGTATTTTTGAGTAACGTAAAATTGGCACGCCCACATGTAAGTTTTTACGTGACACATACGTTAATGGCCCATACATTCACATTTACGCTACGTTACGGAGCGTATTTTCTTTGGTGCGCATTGCTTACATAAACGCGATTTTACGTCTCCGCCATGCGTAAATTCACTCACAAGCGTTGTTCTGGATCTGGCCCAATGTTTTCAAACAGGGAGCAAACAGAGTTATGTCAAGCATACATAACAGTTAAACCATACGATTTACAACATTGCTTACTAAGAGATTGATGGATTGCTAAGCTTCACAATAGAGATTTGAGAGAAGCTCCTGCGTTAGTTAAGCCAGAACCTCCAACCCCGCTAGCAATCTCATTATTAATCTAATAAATGAATGTTTTAATTCTAACTAGAGATGAAATACGACACATTCGAACTTTGGGGTTCCGAGTCGAATTGAGCCATGACTCGGTTCCTCCCACCAAATTTGGATCTGTAACCAAGACAAAACACCATTTTCACAAAAAATTTGGATCTTTTAAGCCTTGTATTTTCTGCTTCCTGTCTCTGACAGGAAGTATCACATGACTGATCAGCCAATCATGGAGGGCTGAACATACAGGCAGGTTTGGGGAGACATTTTTTGTTTGGTAAACAACTACAACTTTATTAAACTGAGTGGAAAAACTGAACAGAATGCCTGGGATGAGTGATATCAGGGGTGCAACTATAATGGGTGCTTGGGGTGCAGTTTCTATGGGGCAACCATCCCCCCTACACTCATGTTTAATCCAATCCACGCTATTAGAAGCTTCCCTGCAGCCCCACTGAAGAAACAGTCCTCACATACCATTGCTGGTGCTACACACAATAATCCATATTATGGCACGAGCCACTCAACTCAGTAAAGAGAAACGACTGTCCATCATTACTTTAAGACATGAAGGTCAGTCGATATGGAAAATTTCAAGAACTTTGAATGTATCCTTAAGTGCAGTTGCAAAAACCATCAAACGCTATGGTGAAACTGGCTGTCATGAGGACCGCACCAGGAAAGGAAGACCAAGAGTTACCTCTTCTGCAGAGGATAAGCTCATTAGAGTTACCAGCCTCAGAAACTGGTACTTAACGGCACCTCAGATTAGAGCCCACATAAAGGGCCTGATCCAGACCTACGCCGATGCGCTCTGCATACTAACGCACAGCGTATAGGAATGCACTCCCCCTGACACTCCCCCTGTGGCTGGCGTAATTACACACTGTTACGCCAGCTGAAGGCTACCCTAACTTCAACCGGCGTAACAGTGTGTAATTACACCGGCCACAGGAGCGTAACTGGCCAAACCCGTCCTCCCCCCCTCATTACCTTACCTCCCCCCACCTTCCTTCCTTAAATGTTGCATAATTTTGGCGAGGAATGCCCCCTCAACCATAACTAAGCATCAGTTAGGGACACCCGATCCTGCGCAGATCAGCAAAACTGCCGTGGTTAAGGCGGCCATAGTGGATCAGTCCCAAAGTCTTCACAGAGTTCAAGTAGCAGACAAATCTCAACATCAACTGTTCAGAGGAGACTGCGTGAATCAGACCTTCATGGTCGAATTGGTGTGAAGAAGTCACTACTGAGGATCAACAACAACAAGAAGATAATTTTTTGGGCCAAGAAACACAAGGAATGGACATTAGACCAGTGGAAATCTTTGGTCTGATTTTTGGTTCCAAACGCAGTGTCTTTGTGAGATGCAGAGAAGGTGCGGATGGTTTCTGCATGTGTGGTTCCCACTGTGAAGCATGGAGGAGGAGGTGTGATGGTGTGGGGGTGCTTTGCTGGTGACACTGTTGGTGATTTATTCAAATTTTATGGAACACTTACCAGCATGTCTACTGCAGCATTCTGCAGTGCCATGTCATTCCATCTGGTTTGCGCTTACTGGGACCATCATTTGTTTTTCTACAAGGCAATGACCCCAAACACACCTCCAGGCTATGTAAGGGATACTTGACCAAGAAGGAAAGTGATGGAGTGCTGCGTCAGATGACCTGGTCTCTGCAATCACCCGACCTAAACCCAATTGAGATGGTTTGGGATGAGTTCGAAAGCAGAGTGAAGGAAAAGCAGCTAAAAAGTGCTCAGCACCTCTGGGAACTCCCTCAAGACTGTTGGAAAACCATTCCAGGAGACTACGTCATGAAGCTGATTGAGAGAATGCCAAGAGTGTGCAAAGCTGTTATCAAAGTAAAAGGGGGCTACTTTGAGGAATCTAAAATATAAAACATATTTTGATTTGTTTAACACTTTTTTGTTAACAACATAATTCCATATGTGTTTTTACATAGTTTTGATGTCTTCAGTAATAATCTACAATGTAGAAAATTATTTAAATAAACAAAAAACAAACAATTGAATGAGAAGGTGTGTCCAAACTTTTGACTGGTACTGTATATATATATATATATATATATATACACACACACTGTAGAGGGGACCATAGATATTGTCCTTTCACATGTTATATAACAATAGCAATACATGAGAATACATTTGACAAATGTCACAAAGTTGAGAGTTTATTTATTTTTTGTTACAAAACCAAAACACGACAAAGATTTAGAACCAAAACACGAGGGTTGGCGCTCATCTCTAGTTCTAACATGCATTATCGGTATATGCTCTGATTAATTTTATCTAATTCATTCTCAGGTGGACATGTCAGGAGGTAGGCTGCCTCCCGATTGGTGAGCCATTGCCTTATATATTTATGCTTTGATTTTCACCTGCTCACAACAATCCCTCGAAAAGTTTTAGACGAAACGTGCTTCTTTGGTGCACCAGGATGCCGTTTTACACCAACTCGTAATTGAAAAGGTGATCTGTTTTTTAGTGTCAGAGTAGGGTGAGATACTGACCTGGAATCAGGAGAAGTGCAATTGTGAAATTGCTAACGGGGTTGGGGCCAGGGATAGGTTCTGGCTTAACTAGCGTAGGAGCTCCTAAAAACCTCTCTTGTGGAGCTCAGCAATCCATCAAACTCTCATAAAGCAATGTTGTAAATCATATGGTTTAAATGTTTTGCTTTATATGCTTGACATAACTTGCTAACCATTCATTACCTTTTTTAATGCAACGGGTCATTTTAAGAAGACTGTCCACCCATTCATGTTCTTCCTTTAAAGTCAATAATTCATTCTCCCTTCTTTTGAAGACTTCATTTATCTCAAGCAATGAGATGTTCTCGATTTGTTCCTTTTCTAAAACAGAAGTGTTTAACAATGAAAAATTTTGACATTGACCAACACAGTACATAATTATTTGGTTACAAATAAATTACTTACTCAGTTTACAGATCTCTAAAAACTGTTTCTTGTTCTTTAAAATACATTCCATGTGTTCAAAAAGCACATCCCCATCAACAATGCTTTGTTTGGCATAAAGAAATACTGAATCTGATAAAGCTACTAGCTCCTGAATGTCCTCACCAAACATTGATATGATCCGGGATTTTGACCCTGAAACAGAAATTATGTAAATCATTCTTTACAGTCACAATTACACTCAACTTATATGAATTCATTTATATTTTGTTACTCATCGTAAAATCCTTTTCTAATGCCCCACTCCAAATGACACTTAAAATAAACTGGAATACCACCTACTATGCACCCAACAGGATGCCAAATAAACAACATTACAGATGAATAAATGGGATTTTTGTACTTATGATCAATCCTTTTTCACTTAACCTTTTTGTTTGACATGGATGTTGGACCAAGGCAGAAGTTTTGCAACATACATTTTCTTTACAAAAAAAGAAACAATACAGCGCTTCAGTCTCAATTTATATACTCATGTACTGGTTTTGAAAAGTAACAGAATGGCACAATTCAGTTAATAATACCACTTTATTATAAGATCATTTAAAAATATTTTCCTGGCAATGGGGTAGATCCAGAACTACGTTTGCCGTACATTTATTCGCGGAGCGTATTTTCGTGTGCGTAAATTCTATACATTCCCCTCGGCACACCCCTTGCACGGATGTATTTTGTTAAGATACGCTTTCCAAACCCTACCTTAACTTTTTCCAACGTAACCGTAATCATACGCACACATACGTATGGGCTGGACGAATTTACACAGCTAAGCACGCCCATACTGTACACTTTAAATACAACCCACCGCCTACTTCACGTATTTCACACGTATTTTGGACGCGCGTAAAATTGACAAGCCCACACGTAAGTATGTATGTGACACATACGTGAATGGCTCATACGTTCACAGTTACGCTATGTTAATGTGAGTATTTTCTTTGGTGCGCATGCATAGTGCACAGTGCACAGTGCATACAAAACAGCGATTTTATGTCTCCGCCACGCGGAAATTCGCTCCGAAGCGTTGTTCTGGATCAGGCCCAATATCTTTTACTCTGTGATATCAAAACTTTTCAAGTTATTCAATTGCACATGCACTTAGGGGTTTTTACTATATCATGGTGTTACACATTCCCGGGATTCAGTTAGGGACAAGTTCCCTTAAGTTGGAGAATTTGTACATATATGTGTATCAAGGTTTAGCAAAGAAGGCAATCCCAGTGGATAGAGGTAGAGAATCATAGATACTACAGTTGTTACCTTCTACACACGGGAGGCTGTAAGGAGATATATTTTGTGTCCAAAAGTAAAGGAGTTTTCTACCGGAGTCCATGTTCAAGGGAAATATATTTGTTATCTTGGATCCTTTCAACATTAGCAGAGGAAGGTGACAGCATGTGGTTTCCATCAGTAGCTCTGAATCAGAGTGTTTGAGACATTACAAGTCGAGCACCTTACCGCTCGCTGTGCCCATCTATAGCCAGAGCTGGAGCGTATGAGTCTACACTTTCGGACACAAAATATCTCTTTACAGCCTCCTGTGTATGGAAGGTAACAACTGTAGTATTTACGATTCCCTACTTCTATCCACTGGGATTGCCTTCTTTGCTAAACCCTGATACACATATATGTACAAATTCTCCAACGTAAGGGAGCTTGTGCCTAATTGAATCCCGGGAATGTTTAACACCATGATATAGTAAATACTCCTAAGTGCATGTGCAATTGAATAACTTGAAAAGTTTTTATATCACAGAGTAAAAGATATTGCCAGGAAAATATGTTTAAATAATCTTATAATAAAGTGGTATTATTAACTGAATTGTGCCATTCTGTTACTTTTACCAGAACATGAGTATATAAATTGAGATGAAAGCACTGTATTGTTTCTTTTTTTTTTTTTTGGTATTTCTGGACCTGATTCATGCTTAAGAAAGCATTAGGTTCTTAAATATACGCAGCTAGTAGCAAGGCGACTCCCTCGACATGTCCCCGGTTTTCAGGGGACTTACGAATGTCATAGAGCTACCTTATCTTTAGGTTCTTAGCTGTGTGCGTAGGGTGTCTAATGAAGAACGTTACTGCGAAACCGCGCCCTCCACTCAGTCTACTAATCTGCATTCTTATTTTTTCCCGACACACCCCTTCTTAAGTGTGAATCAGATTCTAGGTTCGTAGTGGTGGTTCACAGCAGTTCCCGTTCCTAAGTCCAACGTAGACTGCGTATATAAGTTACTACACATGCACAGTTTATCCCTTCCTAAATATATGCACCTAAATATCTGCAGATTCTTGAGTCTGAATCAGGTCCTCTGTCTCCATATGGAGAAAGGGGGGATAATACATACTCCTACATACGGATGCTGAGTGATCGTTATATTATGAGATCTATTGCAGCGCCTGTTACCTTTGTTTTTTTGGTTATAAATTTTCTTTAAGCTTTTCCCAACTTATAAATAATGAGTTCTCATTATTTTCATAATCAAGCCCAGGATAGTATAGAAGGAATTCTAGAGTTTGCAAGCTTGTGGGCAGGGACCTCTTACCTATCCAGCCTGTTTGTTATTACCCAGTCATGTTATGATGAGTGCTAAAATTGTAAAGCACTACCTAATGTGATGGCAGAAGGAAGGAATAAAAAATTTCCTCAAAAAAATAAAGGATTTGCAGTAACTTAGCAGTGTTCACATGGATTTAGAGAAAAGGATTTAATGCAAGTACAAAATTCTCATTTTCTGTTACATCCGTTGAGTTAAACAAGGTGATAGAGACCTGCTAATCCAGTCCATAAAAGGGAAGGCGCGAGGTTAAGTTTGTCCAAAGTATTTATCTTTTAATATGAAAATAATAAAGCTTGAAGGTACAAAGTAATCCCATCAGGAATTGTTCCAGGGCTGCTCAACATATCTGGATGATGTTATTAGGTGCAGAGAACCAGGAACAGCTAAAAGTCTCTCTCTCTGCAGTAGGTAATGACATGTGCACATTCCCATTACATTGTGCTAGTGGTATGTAAGTGTAACAATAAGCAAAGGAAGGTAACCCTCTCTTCTCGCTTACACATCGCAGAATTCATGGAACTACTAACTGCTTGCTGTCTTGAATATTTTAGGGAATGCTGCAACCCACTTCATTATCCATACCCTGCTCCCTAGTAGAAGTCTATAGCAAGTCTGAGGAATCCTCATTTCCTTATCCACTTTATGAGAGGCAACCCTCAAAGTTCTTTTGAAAGACCAAGCAAATAGTTTTTAATTCAGATGTTATGGTAATGAAGACTATGGGCCTGATCCAGAGCTACGCTGGGCTGCTGTCCGTAAGTACGTAGCTCTGATGCAATGCCCCTGTCTGAGCGTAGTTACACACAGTTACGCCGGCTGAAGGCTACCCAAACTTCAGTCGGTGTAACTATGCTCAGACAGGAGCGTAATCTGGTAAACCCAGCCCTTCCTACCTAATTACCCTCCCTCCCCCCCGCCTACCTTCTGTAACTACAACGTCGTTACGGCGCAGACCGCCCCTTCGTCAGTAAATGCGTTGTAGTTACGGATGCATGATTCAGTGAACCATGAATCATGCCGGGCAACATGTTCCCGGCATAATCCGCAGAACGGCAAATATGCTGTTCTTACGCATATGGCCGCCGTGACTACGGCGGTGGCTGTAGCTGTGGATCAGGCCCTATGAACTTATTTCACTTTAATTTAATAATTTCAAGAACTTAAGATCATGATATACGATAGAACTGTCTTACCATAAAGTTTGAAAATATATTTTGCATCTTTCCATTGCAACAAGTGTCGTAAAATTGCATCACTTTCCTTAACATGGTTTCCTTGTGCATCCCGTGGCCAAGAATTTTCTATAATACTGGATACTAATCGGCCAAATTGTTCCAAATTGTAGGCACTCAACTGGCTGAGAATATCGTTGTTTGACTGTTGTAAAAAACTTCAGTGAGCACAAAAGGTTTACTGTACAAATATTTTTCAAGATGTTATTATTGTCTTAACGGTTACGCTCTACAGAACAGTAGAGATTGACTAGATGTTTAGCCAATTTCTAAGAAGATTACCATAGGCAGTCACAATGACTACAATCGATGCTCATTGCAGGTAAAAACTAATTAAATATAGTGCTTAATTTTTACATTATAGGCGCATACAGGAAGTATATAATAATATAGGGCTGGATCCAGAAATAATAATGCAAGTTGACTCACGCACGAGGTTTGCATATTTTGGCTTGCATTTGTACTACACATGCGCAGTACAGTGACTTCCGAATTGGAATGCAGCTGACGGATGCTACGTTGCAGAATTAACTCTCAGACGGCAGGGTGGGCCGTACTTGAAATACGGTGAACTTCGAAAATAAAAATTTGCTATTGTGAATGGAAGCTTATTTACCCATTCCCAATAGTTACAGGCTGTGGTGGATGCGGGGGTAGATTAGGGATAGACTACAGCGAGTAAAAGGTTAGGCTTTGGGCTTAAGGAAAAGGGACCTGATTCAGACTTAAGAAAGAGCTTGAAATTAAGAAAGGAAAGTTACTCCTGAGCAAAACCATGTTGATTTTAGGGGGAGTCAAGTTCATTGTATTCTTTGCATGCAGGGATATATCTTTGAATTGCTTACTGCATACAGATACTGACCAGCTTTACTATCACACTGTTATTTAGACTTGGGATAGGAAACATCACTTCTCAACTTTAATACTGTTTGCAACAGATGAAATATGACTCCCCCTGCAATCACCATGGTTTAGCCCAGAGTGAATTTCCTCTCTTATTTTCAGACTCTGAATCAGGTCCAAGGTTAGGGTTAGGCTATGGGAAAGGGAGGGTTTGGGTAAACATTTATCTTTTGGCAGATAACTCTTTTGCAATTCCAGGAGTCGTGTCTTCACTGGTTTCTAAAATGCAGACTGCCAGCAACTGCTGGCAATCTACATTCAGCTGTAGTACAATGGTCTTTCGAAATGAAGACCATTGTACTGGCGAATCACACTTGCTGCGGGGGCTAACATATGGAATCTGCTATTAATAATGGATCCGGTCCATAAATGTGATTATTTATCCTATCTTCTACATACTTTGTTTTCCTAATCAATTTACCTGGCAAGCCAAATGTACTGCTTCAATTGCGCAATCCTCAAAGCATTTACTTATAGATGAATTAAGATCTTTAAATTGGTTGTGTTCTTTACAATATATTGAAATCTGCTTTACTGGCTCTTCCTGTGGCAAAAAAAATATATGATTCATCAAAAACATGGCACAGTTTTATAAGTCAATTTAAAAAAAGGACTTTTCAATAACTTGGTACATCTAGTCTGTCCTATTATTATTTTTTTTTCTTAAATCCATAGTGTTTTTAGACCCAATTTGACCCTAAATTTACAATCAATAATTGTTTTAATTGTCAACGAGTTTACTGTTACTGTGTTGGTCTGAACTTCATATGGATCTAATATGTATACTGAAGAAAGGTGGACTTAAATTTAATGGTTGTGCCGTCTTGTCACTATTTTTAAGTGCTGTCTAGAGTTGGATCGTTACTGGTATCTTGTGTTGTATAGTTCTATTATGAAGCTTGCATTGGGTGTGGGGAGTAGAAGAGGAAAAAAAAAATGTATTGCACTCCTGGGACCGGATTCAGTGATCCGTGCCTGGGCGATCACTGAATGGGCTATTCAAGGATGCACTTGCATGCATCCTATAACCCGCTCTGAATAGCACGTAGGGTGCTACTTCAGAACCAGTCGAAGCCTTAATTGCACCGACTGTAGGTTTTGTTTTGTTTTTTAACATTTGTAAAAAATAAACCCCATTCCTGCATGCTCGCCACCGCAATCTATGATTAAAAAATTAATAAATACAGTATGGCCCAACAGGGCATGCTGCCGCTAGTAGAACTGCAAACACAAGCATGCCCATAAATGACTGCGCTAGTAGTACTACTATCGATAGCATGCCCGGCACCAAATCAATACACATGCCCATTTCTGTAAATAAAAAAACCTACTGTGCCCTCTCCATAAATACCAAGTAAATGCCCAGATGCCCCCCAAAAATGTAAAGTAAAAAAATAGTGGCAATACCCATCCCCTTCTTTAAACAAAAAAAACAGTGCCCACATAAAAAATAAATATTCTGGAACCCCCCAAAAATAAAAAACACCATAAACCCTTTGGCCCAAGAACCCAATCCCCCCCCTTCCCCCGCACACAAATAAATAAATAAATATTCCTGTCCCGACAGGAAATGCTGATGATTGTAGAACTATAATCACCAGCATGCCCTGCCAGCCAGGGGCATGTTGACACTTGGAGAACCACAAGTGCCAACATGCCCTGCCAGCCAGGGCCCGCAGCACTTGGTAAATGTCCCCATTAGAAAAAATGAAAAATCTACTGCCGGCACAAAAAAAAA
>WWET01000562.1:80465-108659 GCA_011038615.1 Limnodynastes dumerilii | reverse complement strand
CAGGGGGAAGAGGGGGGGGGGCAGAAAGAGGCAATGTACATTTGGAGTTTCCTTCTTAAGAATGGCATTCTTAAGTGCCATTAGGTACCTAAAAACCGGGGGCGGTCTGGGGGCAGGAAGAGTGAGTTAGTTGTGAATCTGATCCAAAGCAGTAAGGTCTAATTTATGTCACAATCCGGGAGCAGTATAATAATAGAAATAACACCTTACCGGTATGGCCTCAAACTATAACTCCAAGCTAAGAATTAAGCTTCCCCTTTGTTTTCACAGTGTCTTTAGCATTGCATGTTTTAGATAAGTCTTTCCTGTGGATTGGTTTAAATAAAAAAGCCATATATTTGATAAGCAGGGTACACAGTGGGCTTTTCAGCAGACAATCTTTCTAATCACACAATCAAAAGACTGTTTTACCAGATATCTTACCAGTGTAGCACAGGACACCCTTGCAAAAAGGAAAAGATATCTTTCCATCGTTGATCTGGCATATTAGGAGCTCCAAAAGATCACAGACCATTTCAAAAGGTTTTTGAGCATCTTTGGACAGTACACTCTGCTGAAAAAGTCTTTTGATTGTGTGATTGGAAAGATTATCTTTCGAAAAAGCCGCAGTGTGTACCTAGTATTACGTTCTTGGGCAAGTCAGGGTTAAGTACGGGTCGGAGAGAGGGTGAGCTAGAGGTAGCGAAGATGAAGCTGGGTGGTCTTTGGTAACGAGGGTGCATAAGTACCCATTTGGGTCAGGTGGTCCCTGGAGAAGGGGTCGGGCTCTTCAGCCCGGACTGGAGAAGGTGATGTAAACCGGACTGGAGAGAGTGTCAGGCCGAAGACTGTATATATGACTGCGACTCAAACTGTGGACTCAGACTGTGGACTGAGGTAGGACTCAGACTGTGGACTTGAGTTAGGACTCAGACTGTGGACTTGAGTTAGACTGAGGACTTGAGTTAGGACTCAGACTGTAGACTAAGGCAGGAACCAGGCTCCAGTAGTGACACGAAGTTCTGGCACTGAAGGGACAGTGCCTGGGGTTTAAATACCCCACTCTACAATCCTATTGGTCCGTTGTGGCACGTGCTCCCCTGGCCTGCTTCCGGATTGGCCGAGGGGAGTCACGTGCGGAATCTGAAGATGGCAGCGTCCAGCAGCCACGAGGACGCCGAGGAGCCGCCAGAGCCGCCCTCCGCAAGCCTGGACGACCGCGGGAATGGACCGAAGCAGCCACCAGATGCCCCCTGACAGGGTAAGTGAAGCGGCGTTTGCCGCTAATCGGGACACCCAGCCTTAGTTATAGTGTCAGGTCTCAGAGCTAGCCAGCACTTTTAGCCAATCACTAATGGAGGTATTCTTGCACGGCCTGTAGCTGATAGACTGAGACTGTAGCCGTTCTGAACCTACTTCAGACACTAATTGTGCTAGATTGCCATCTGTCCTGACTTTTGCTTTAAACATGTGCCTTCATAGATCACAAAATAGCTAACATTAGTGAAGACTGCCAATCTACAGCACCAATGTAGAAAGCCATCATTGAATGTCATCTAGTTTGTAAAAGAGATATATATTTTAGTATGTTACTTACTTTTCAAGCTTTTCCATGTCCTCTAGCAACTTCTTTAAAATGTTTTTAACTTTCTGTAATTACAAACAGTAAAAATTGAGAAATTAAAGCAGCGTAATAAGTAGAGATTAGAAACATCATTTTCAAATAAGCATAATCAGATATATTATTAATAGGGGTGTGGTTTGTCAGTGACGTCTTACCGCCAGCGATTGTTCCTGCCTAGCCGGATTGAAGGAATCGAAGGAGGAATCTCCAGCACCGACTGATGAGTATTTCTCCAACCCCAACCCTTATCCTAATCCTCACCTTAACTCTCCCCTTCCATTACCCTAGCCCTCCCTTCCCTGCATCCTGACCCTAACCTTCCCCTTCTACACTGGATCTCCTCCTTGCAGCCTAACCCTAAGACTCCCTTCCTCACAGCCTAACCCTGAGACTCCCTTTCCTGCAGCATAACCCTAAGACTCCCTTCCCTGCAGTCTAACCCTAAGTCTCCCTTTCTATGCTGCATCCCCTCCAGCCTAAATCTAAGACTCCCCTTCTCTGATCAATCCCCATCCTCACAGCCTAGCCCTAAGACTCCCCTTCAATATTCCATCCCCTCCCTGCAGCCTAACCCTAACAGTCCCCTTGTATACTAACCTGCCCATTTAGGTGCTGTGGCAGGTCTTCCGTCGGGTGCTGCATCGGGGGTCAGAAAGCCAATGAATGGGTAAGTTGTGAAAAATTAATTTAACATACTTATCAATTCATTATAAAAACTTTTTCATTAGGCAGATTCTTGAAATAGAGACAGACAAAAATAAGTTCCCAGTCCCACCTAATCCCACACTAACTAAAACAGCCTAGACCAAAGTTGAACTCTACCACTACAATTCCATTATGCCCTGTTACACCAATGTGGGAAAGGTCCCACTTGGTCTCTTATCTTCCTTTGGGCCTATTTGGCACACAGTCCTCTAAGAATTCTTCTGAACGTTAAATACATGTAACAACTACTCACCAGGGTTTCATCATTCTTGACTCCAGGAAACTTGAAACAACAAGCTTGGAGAACACTCACAATTTCTGTTGGAATTTTTTCCAAAAATGTTGCCATATGATCAAATGGTATCAAACAAAGCCATGACTGGATGAGTAATGGGTCTGCCTCCAGCAAATACTTTTTACTTATCATCCTTGTAAGCAGTTCAGACCTCCATAAAATAAAAATATTATTATTGTTGGAAGACACCAGAAAACCTTGATATGCTTTTTCGTTTAAGCGTTATTCATTTCCCTGCCTGTCAGCTCCTATACAACTCAATATGAAAGCCAGAAGGCACCAACCTGTGCAGAGAACTTTTTTAATGTTCACTTAGGGCCTGATTCAGAATTAAGAAAGTGCTTAAAATAAGAGTGGAAAGTCACTCCTGGGATAAACCATGCAGATTTCAGGGGTAGTCAAGGTAAGTTTATTTTTTGCATGCAGTGATATATCTTTGAATTGCTTACTGCACACAGATACTGACCAGCTTTACTATCACACTGTTGCTTAGACTTTGGCTGGGAAACATCACCTCTCAACTCTAATACTGTTTGCAACAGATGAAATATGACTCCCCTGCAATCAACATGGTTTAGCCCAGGAGTGACTTTCCTCTCTTATTTTAAGCACTTTCTTAATTCTGAATCAGGTCCTTACTCTTTACATTATAAATGGAAATTTAAAGAAATTCTCTCTGGTGTTCGAAGCCTAAATCTAGGCTTCCCATGTTCATATATATTTTAATTTCATTTGCAACAATTTGGTAAACTGCATTGCATTCTTCTTCTGTGTTGTAAATCAACCAATTATGACAAAAATGTTTGCTAGTATTTTATAAATAGTGTATTTTCCATTAAAAAGCCCCCCCCCACAGTCATTAAAAAAAAAGTTAATATATTTAATTAAATAATAAAACGTGCTGTTTTTATGCCGTGTGCACGCAAGTTAGGTTCACCTGGGAGAATGTTAAAGCGGAAGTAAGCTGTCAGTGGCAAAAAATGTGGTAAATAAATGGTGGCATGCAGTAAAATTATTTAATTATAAACATATAAATACTAAACATTGTTACCTCTCATGAAATTTCACTTTCTTATATTGAAGACCTTGAAGACCAGCCCAAACATCTTCTTGCTTTAACTTTGATGTCAGATATAATTGCTCTGGGTTTGATACAGCAGAAAATATGTGTAGAACTGGCAAGACCCAAATCCAATGATTAAGAGATTTGTCAATGCATCTCTGACATAGCCATGTCAAACATGAATGAATTCTAGAACAACAAATCAATGACAACTAATCAGATAAATCATTTGAAAATGACATCTTTGGGCACGTTTAGAACACTGTTACTTTATGAAATCTTTAAAAACACAAAATAACTCTTTATAATCCATACCCTGCACTAAGCACAGGAATGGGAATTTACTATTACACTCGTACCCACAAGTCACCCCTGATACATTTACATAAAGGTGCTTCTGTTCAGTTCACAACCAACATGGATGCCTAATGTTACTAGGTTCTAGACCAGCGGTTCTTAACGTTTTTTTGTGAAATAGTGAAGTATTCAAGTAGGAAACTGAATACTTCACTAGTTTATACCAGTGTTCTACATTGACTTTTTCAGACACAGAGGCACAAAATATCCTATTCAAGGATGGATTGGCACAAGCTGGTGGTGAAACTACTAATGTAGAACGCTTTAGAGAGTTGTTAAAAGTGAAGAAACGTGAAATTAGCTATATGATGCATGGTCTAACACTTTCAGACTATTATCGCGACAAAAGGATCCCGAAGGGGTTTTGTGTTAATAACATCCCCACTATTGGGAGACATAATTACGAATTTTGTCGTCGTTGGATAGCAATATTGAACAGATGTTCGCATGATTTAATGTTGCTGGTGATTGAGGAGGCAAAACGAGAGATGGATAAGTCTGCGGCCAAATATACCCAACTTGAGGCTACTTACAAACCAGTTCTTATGCAGGACTCTTCTACCGATTGGTGTGAAAAGTTAAATACCAATATTGAAAAATTCAGACATGATTTGATCAACTATAAAAAGGGAAAGCGAGAAAAGGTCAATAATGACTATATGGAACAAAGAGTGTACCCCTGGTTGACAGGGACTGATAACAGCAAACGCGGAGTGAATTATTGCTTTCAGAAGAATTTTGACAAATTTAACACTGATTTCGATTCGTCGATACAAGCCTCTGATGACACTGACCAATCCTCTGTTGCATCTGACACACAAAGACCCCCTTTAGGGGTTACAACCAGGTCCCGTGGAGACCCAGGAGGCCGACGAGGAGGGGACGCCATCGCAAGAGGAAGACGTCGACGCCTTTAATTCACAACCTGTCTGATTATGTTTTATCGCAAGTTGAACTAAGTGTTCTAAGTAAAGGGCTGAATTTTGTCCTATCATCTGTGCCCTCTGAGCTACAATGGGACATTGACACATCAAGACTACACAGTACCCTTAAATTGAAGGAATTCTTTAAGGACGATAAGTCGGTAACTACTGTCATCCCTAAGTTCAAGGCTAGGTCTAATTTTGATCCGGTATCGTACAATAGTTCCCTAAAAACCTTTATCCGTCTGGTTGAGGAGGAGGCTCCTAAATCTGAATGTATTGCTTCTTTTCCTAACATTACACCTAATTAAAGACGTGCTTTAAAATTGTTTAAGCAATAACCCTGATATAATCATCCGTCAGGCGGATAAAGGTGGGGCACTAGTTGTTCAAAATAGATGTGATTATGTGGCCGAGTTGGATCGCCAACTTAGTGATTCATTGGTTTATAAAAAATTGTATTATGATCCAACTACTGAATACAAAAATGAATTAGATACCATTTTGAGTGATGTTTTGCATAATGGGATTATCGGCAATGACCTTTTTTCCTATTTAACCACTGCTTTTCCTGTCACACCTGTATTATACAGTATACCGAAAATTCATAAGGACCCTCACAAACCTCCGGGGAGGCCGATCATCTCCGCCCGTGATGGTTTATATCAAAACATAGCTGTATGGTTGCATCATTACCTCCAACCCATAGTAAAATGTGGGAGGTCATACTTACGTGACACCACTCATTTTCTTGGCAAACTAAGGGACCTTGGCACCATACCTGCTAATGCCATTGTGGCCTCCATAGACTTCACTAGCCTTTATAAGTCCATCCCCCATGGAGATGGACTGGAGGCGGTCTATGGAGCCATCATGTCTGACGAATTGTATGAAGGGCCTGACCCCTCTTTTTTTATGACTCTACTCAAATTGACCTTGACTAGAAATTATTTTCTATTTAACGGTCATTACTATTTACAGGTGACTGGCTGTACGATGGGGTCCAATGTGGCCCTATCGTACGCCAACACCTTTATGGCAGCATTTGAGACTAAATTTGTCTTTAGCGACCCAAGATTCATCTCAGATTGTATATGTTTTTTCCGTTATATTGACGACATTTTCCTTGTATGGGGAGGTACAGAACCGTCCCTTGTAGACTTTATCTCAGATGTAAATAAATACCCCACCTCTATCCGATTTACATACGACAATAACAAACATCAGTTGCACTTTTTGGATGTTTTAGTCACTAATGTTGAATGATATATCAATACATTGATTTATAAAAAAAAACACTGATAGAAACAATTTACTTCTAGCCTCATCCAAACATCCCCCTGCCACTATTAATGGTATACCCTATGATCCTGACATGGAGAGGGATATTAATGTAATGATTGAATCATTTTTAGAAAGGGGCTATAATTATAATTACTTATTACAGCTTAAGGAGAAAGTTAAATCTATCCCACGTGAGCAACTATTGTCACCAACTAACAAATCTGTCAGTAATAAGGAAATGATCCCATGGGTCCAGACAAATGGTTCTTACAGTAGAAACACGGTGGGCAATATTAAGAAGTGGTGGCCAATAGTCACAGGTGACCTTAATTTTTCTCACATCAAAAATCATCGATTGATGCCCAGTTACAGGAGGAGTCGTAACTTAAAGAGTCACCTTGTACATAAAGACATTACGGTCAGAAAAGCACTTTACAATCGTAAAGGATGCTTTCCGTGCCCATCGTGCACGACTTGCCGCTACTTGATTGCTGGTCAGTCCTTTTTACATCCCCATAGCAACCGTAAATACTACAGCCAGCACTATGTAACATGCACTACCACGCATGTCATATATATGATTATTTGTCCTTGCGGACTTACCTATATAGGTAAACCTGTGACCACTTTTAGAGAGAGAATGGCTCAGCATCGTTCGGCCATTCGGGCAGCTTTGGCAGGTAAAGACTCTGACCAGCCGGTGGCCAGACACTATGCGGCATTTGGCCACAGCATGGCCACACTTAGATATCATATCATCGATCATGTGTCTGTATTGCCTAGGGGTGGCAACAGGAATTTGGCCTTACTCCGTAAAGAATCGTTTTGGATTTATACATTGAATTCATTGGCCCCTAATGGCCTTAACGAGTTGTCCAATCTCTCTCATTTTTTGTAAAAATAGTGACGCTGTATTGTTATCTTGCTATGGCTGAAAGGTTTTTTCCTGTTTATAAGGGTTAGCTTGAGTTGTTCTGGCACCCCTATAACCATCCTCGTTCTAAGGATATCTATGGAGGGTATTTACGGCTGTGCTATGTTTATCTCCTGATGCCTGTCTGGTGTATATTTGTATGACCTTTACTTGTGTCTCGACAGTGTCGCTATAGTGATAGTTTACCTTTAAACATGCTAGTGGTTAAGTCTGGTAGATTTTATGTTTTTAATGTTTACATAAGATTTATTCATGCATCCTTTTATTATCTTTCCATATGTGTCCATTAAGGTTTTCCTGGCCTGATCCAGACCTACGTCGATGCGCTTACTAAAGCACAGCGTATCGGCGTTCACTTTCCCCGACGTATGGCCCCTTCCTTACGCCGGGTGAAGGCTACCCTAACTTCAGCTGGCGTAAGGAAGGGACCATACGCTCGCACAGGAGCGTATGGCCGCCTAGCCCGCCCTCACACCCTCATTAAACTAGCTCCCCCTGCCCACCTACACTAACCTGAACGTAGGGATGCTGGGGGACGTCCCCTCCAGCGTCCCTACGGCGCTGCTACGGACGATCGGGCGTTGTCGTAGCGACGCCGGGCAACATCTGCCCGGCGCATGCGCAGATTGGCTTTTCAGCCGATCCTACGCTTACGCCCGCCGTAAGTCTGGATCAAGACCATAGTATCTAGAGTGGGAGATGATGAGGCAATAAACTGGAGGAACATAGTATCTAGAGTGGGAGATAATGATGAGGCAATAAACAGTTTGCAAAGTCCTGTAGGGCGCAGGAACGTGGCTAACCCAAAACAAAGGTTTCTTTCACTGTGAGAACTTTAGGCTATCATCACACCAAAGCAACTACCACCTTCCCATCCCACCATACTAAAAAAGATTTCAGTATGAAGCAAACCATCACTTGCCACACCAAAAATATAATTTATCTGCTTCAATGCCCCTGCGGATTACAATACATTGGGAGGAGCATCCGGCCATTAAAAACCAGAATAATGTAACATGTGAGAAACATACTTTTGGGTAGGAACTTTTTTCCTAGTCTATCCTCCTCGCAGACACCCATTTGCCATTCCTAACTACACTAATTTACTTACCATTACCTCACTGTTTTAGCACATACATATCCCTTTCTCTCCCTACAATTTCATTATTGTTTACATTATGAGAGGTATCCAATTGCCTACATAGACAAGATTCTCCTTGTTTCCCTGTGGGGAGTGCATTCAGCATCTAAAGCATTTAGCAACACAAATTACTATCAATTGAATCTCTCCCTTTTTTGATTAGATATAGAGCATCGTGTGTTATACAGTAAAACTACACAATTCGGAAACTGATGTCAAACTTTTGTTAATTAAATATTGAGTTATCCAATGGTATTTTTTAATTAAAAGTTTGTGTAAAGAATAAATACCTCCGTTTTGCCATATCCAGGAGTAGGACACCGAATGACTTTATCCACAAACAAAAAACCTCCTGTAGTCACAGCAAAAAACTGATTCAGTTGATTTAAGAAATTTTCTAAATTGATGTCATCGCAGGTCTCAAGAACGCTGAAAATGCTACGCAGCATGACCTCGCCAGCTTTCAATTTTGCGTCAGAGAAATTTGAGAATCGATCATTCCAAAACTTCTTAACTCTATTAAAATAACCGCGGCTTTCCTTCATGCAGACATCATCATACTGATGCCACTCTGTGCAGGGATAAAGCATATATATAACACATTAAACAGTATATTTCATTTACCAGGCTTATCACTAAAAAGAAAAAAAATGTTCATGATTATATTTTCAATTTCTTAAAGAATATTTCTTTTTCAGTATACAATTATGCAATTGTTTCAACATGTTGGATCAGCTGAACTTCCATAATGATATTGTACAAAAAGAGTTCCCATTTTATCAGCATGAACACAACAGATTGCACCTGAAATGACGGGATCTGCAGTGAGTTTAAAAAGTAAATTAATCCTAATTAAAAGTCCTAAATGGCTGCTATGATACTGAAAATCCAAGCTAGTTTTAAATTCATGGGTGGAATAATGGGATTTATTTTCTCGGAAGACATCTTGGGGACTATGCAACCAGGGGTAAAGGGTGAGGCACTGGAACTGGAGCCAAAACCTTTAACTATACTGAGAGTGAGGGTGGGAGTGCAGTGTCCATCAGGGTGAAGGATTTAATGGTGAATAACAATAAATTCTGTTTGGTGTCTCATCTATCTGGGGCACATTGCTACCATAGGGATAAACACTCATTTGCACCTGAACAAAATACTTTTCTGCCAAATGATGCATCCTGTATGCAAAACACCTGACATTTATAGAATTTTGTGAAGGTGTGGACAGAGAACCAGGTAGCTGCCTGGCACAGCTTAATTATTAACTGAGACCACCCTACAAGCTGCCCAGAACAAGCTCACTGACTTGATTTAATGGGCTGAGAGTCCAGCTTACTTATGAAATACAAGAAGAGAAAAGTGTACTGGCACTACTGAAAAGAAATAGTATAAACCAATAGAAAAGAAATTCCTATAGGGGGAAACCCGTTACCCCGGCATCCCTATAGGACATAGTAACCTCTAAACGGCACTCTGGATCTACTGAATTATGTATTTTATAAAAATTGATATTATTAATTTTACAATTAAAATCTGGATTGCCCTTGCGAAATATAAAAAAGAATTTTGATTGTATATAACAATTGATCATGTTTACCTAGGGGATGATTTTTCATAATCTATATTAATATTATATTCACACATAACTGCGGACTTATTTTTTGACGGGTGAACTATGGGTGACTGTTAGATGGGATTAATTATTTAAAGGTCTTGTTGGATAAGTTAATGTCTCTATCCACTGTATGGAATGTGGATGGGGGGTAATTGTAGATTTGAACTAAGGAATTTTTCTTATTTTATCTTACTTAATTGTACTTAATTTTATTAATATTTGTGCTTTATTTAAACATATATCACCTTAGAACATAACTGTATTGAATCATTATTTAGATATATACGTTGGTCAATTATCAGATCTCCCTTTTGCACCACACATTCATTTCTTGAATATTAAATCAGGTTTTTCACATATACTTAACCAGCACAATAATTTACACCTCACACTATTATTGGATCACTTATCACGCATATAGGTTTTAATTTTTTTCTTAGTTACACTTTCTATTCATTTATTCTTTCACACATATTTTATCACGAGTAGTCTATTTATTTATAAAAAGCAATATCATGTGTTATTTACAAACGAAGTCTCATTAATTATTGTTCACTTCCTTACACTTTTTTATATATGGTACTTTGCCAGTACCCTTATTTACACTTTATTTATGGATTTCTCTGTCTTTCACATATAGGAGATGTGTGTATATGGATGTTTGTGTATTTATGTATGTATGTGTATATATATATATATAGATGTATGTATATGTGTATGCATGTATGTATATGTATGTGTATATGTAGGTATATGTATATATATGTGTATGTGTATGACAGGTATACTGTCTATCACTATTATAATCTTTTTGGATAGCTTATTATCATATTTTTTTCTTTATATATTTTCTTTTTTATATTTTTAAGTATGAAACATCTCCAACATGATTCACCTTTAGACATCGTGATTAACATAGGACCATTAATTATATATACATCCTTGGGTTATGATCATCGCCTCTAGATTTCTTGTTTAATCCAGCATTATTATTTGTATTCCTGTATATCTCCGCCTTCCTTTTAATCTTAATGACTTTATGAGAATGATCCTCCTATTGAATTTATAACAATGTTAATAAAAATATTTTCCATCTGATGTCTCACTATTCAAGATGTCCACATTTTTGATTGGCTGTTTTTTATGCCAATCCACACGAGCCCAATGAGAATAGATCTAAGGATATAAAAGAATGCACCTGTGCATTGAGCGGGTGATGTCCATGATTAAGCTCACAGCGAAACGTACGTTGGACTGAGGGGAAGCTGTGCACGAGCGCCCTCTCCAACACGTGTTGCCTGAGCGCTTTAATAGCTGTGCTCACTTTTTTACATCTTAAACTCATACCTACGGCGGGTTCGGCTGAACCTCGTGCCGACATATCAATACCGCAGGGAACTGCTGCACATAAGTGGCTTTAATAGCATGACCATTTTTCACACGGTGTAATCACCTTTAAACAAGCTATAGTGGCGCTGATCAGATTACATAGCCAAATACAGTGTGGTGGATGGCAATTGGCATTTTCTTAGCCTTAATACTATACAGTATTTTGTATCGATATCTTTAATTGCCACTTTGAGTAATTATAACCTTCACTACCTATTTGCTGGGGATTTAATTATAGCTTCTTTTTTGTATGAGGGTCTACCTGTTACACAATTGTTATTTAAAATATCATTAGGTATTACAACCTTTCCCATTCACCTTTCACTGGAGTTAAGATCAACAATAAGATTTTCTTTTTTGGTAGTTTACTCATTATACTCAATTGAGACTATTGTTACTTATTTATATTAAAATTTACATTTTTTTATTTAAATATTTTTCTGTGTGGTACTACCTAAATCTTAGTCACTATGTGACAAATATCCATTACTACTGTGATTTTCTGATACTCAGTCACAACAGGTGTATCAATTCTATATATATACTAACTTAGATAATCTATCCTTATTAGTGACACATAATTTAAAATATACCCTTTTTGGGAATTATTCTGACAAATCAGGCCAGACACACGTGGTTTTTGTTTTTAACCATTTATCAGTGAATTTTCACTGCAAGGTTTATCTCTTTTTTATATTTCGCAAGGGCAATCCAGATTTTAATTGTAAAATTAATAAAGATTTATCAATTTTTATAAAATACATAATTCAGTAGATCCAGAGTGCCGTTTAGAGGTTACTATGTTCTATAGGGATGCCCGGGTAACGGGTTTCCCCCTATAGGAATTTATTTTCTATTGGTTTATACTATTTTCCTCTGTGCACCTCTCCTATTGGTGGGAAGTGATCCTGTAATTCTTTTCAGTAGTGCCAGTACACCTTTCTCTTCTTGTATTTCATATGTATGTTTGCTGGATGATTCCAGTTTTCTAATACTAGAGCACACTGATATTTGATATATATATAAAAACTCTGTATACTTTATATTAAATTATTTGGACTCGTGATAATATGACATTTAACCTCACGGAGGATCTGAGAAATAAAAAACTCAGGTGGAATGAAGACTCTGAAAATGTCTTCTCTGAGAATAAATTGGACCGCCCACCATCAACATGGGTGGGAGACTTATCACAACTAAAATTTACTTTACAAAAACAGGCTAAAGCATGGTGGGAACTGTCTTCTCTAGAAAACTATCTTAAACATAAAATTACCCCCAGGGGCCTGCGTCCTAAAGTGTTTCCAACATATGATTTGATTACGGAAGAACTAAAAATTGAATGGGAGTCAGCTCTACATAAATGAACATTGGAATTAATGAGAATTCTAACCAAACATGACAACTTGATACTTGAGAAATGTGAGAAAGATATCACTGATTTAAGTAAAAAACTTAAAAAATGGGAAAAGGAGGATGAATTTTTGCAATCATATGAAAAATTAAAAAAAGATCTTAAACATTTTGAGGATGTTATTGTGGAAACTAAAAGATCTAAATTTATAAGAGATAGGAGGGATTACTCCACCAACAAGGTATTCACTTGGGAAAGACAACCGTTTACTCGTACTTTTAGACGCCAAAGAACGAGAGGACAGTATTCTTCTTCAGACATTGAATCATCAGGGACAGAAGAATCTAATGAACGCAAAACAACCCTTGCATTGCTTCTGTTGAGTTGGCTGGTACTTGGTGATCCCCCAGATATAGCCCTGAAGGAGGATCAGAAGGAGCCTAATTTAGAGCCACTGGCAGGGTGGCATATAGATATCTGAGAGTTTACAGGGAGGAAGGTCTGTTACCCCTGTGACTTGTGTAATAATCTTGTCTAATTTGGCACCAAAAAGGAGTAACCCAACAAAATGCAGGGGCTCAAGGAAACACTTAGAATCTAAGCACATGTGCAAACACAGAATTCTTCTGGCCACTATAGATTCAATGGAATTGTCACAACTGAATCCATAGAAGCATCAGCAGTATATCCTGATGCTTCTTTAAGCTCCCCAGCCTCACCTATGGGACTGAATGCAGAAGTGCTAACCAACCATGGCGCTCCCTCACTTCGCACTGGGGCGCAAAGTCTTTCCATTGGTCCCAGCTAAGGCTGGGACCTTAGCCAATGAGTTCAGGGAGGCTGATCCAAGGGCTGCCAGTGATTGGACAGCCTCCCTGTAAATAGACCGGCAGGGGCTTGTTGCTCTTGCCGGTTATAGCGTCTACTCTCAGTCCTGTGACCTGCAGCCTTGCCTAATCTTTCCAAGTTCAGTGATTCCTGAGTGCCCTATTTGTACTGCCTCGGTCCTCGCAGTGTCCCTCAGTGTATCTCCTCCTGCCTTACCTTAGTGTTTGTACCTCTCTCATTTACTCCCTGCCTGCTCCTGGGTGCCTGTCTGTTTCTTACCCTTTGGGGGGTTCCTCCGAGTGTGAGTGTGCCGCATGAACCCTTGTCCATCTAGTCCAGGCATAGGCAACCTGCGGCTCCCCAGGTGTTGTGGAACTACAAGTCCCAGCATGCGTTGTCAGGTATCAGCTATGCTTTTGCAGTTAAAGCATGCTGGGAGTTGTAGTTTTGCAACACCTGGAGAGCCGCAGGTTGCCTATGCCTCGTCTAGTCTGTCTCCAGTCCAGTCCTCATTTCCTGTTCTCTGTTATTGTTCGGTGTTCAGTAGTGTCCGTCACAGGTCAGTGTCTTCTGGCGCTGTCTAGTCTGGCTTTTTACTCCGTCCTTTCTCTCTACACTTTCCTCCTTCTTCTCCTGGGTGTTACTTCTGGGGACTGCAAGCTACTAGGTGTCCTGCAGTCCAGACTATTGCCACCATCAGGGGCTCCAGTGAAGACAAGGCCCTAGTTAGACTCCACGCCCTGGTCGCATCGTCCGCCTTGTAACACCCACTTGATAATTTCAGCTTAACAAAAACTGAGATAATTGCACTACTGCACTTTGAATTTTGTTTGTGATTGCATTAGAAGATTTGTTTCAGTGGTAGGGATTATCATAAGAATAATCTACTCTAAATAGGGCTTTACACTTGATTTGATTTATACAGCATCACTATTTCCTTAGTTTTCCACCATATTTTAGAACTTTTCCCTTATTTCTTATATATTATTTAACAGTTTCCCCTCAATAGCACTTGCACTTTATTCTTATAAAGTGTAGGCCCTTTCACCACCTGCTTCCTTTTATTTGTATCTTTAATGCTGAGTTGTGTTGTGACACTCTCAGAGGTGTAAGATGCAGCTTAGAGTTCGGACTCACCCTGTATTATAAAGATTCAGAACCAGGCAGACTGCTAAAAATAGCTCAACTCCATGAGCATTACTTGAATCATCATCAAATAGTGGGATCATCAATGTCAGATCCATGAGAACCAAGCTCCTCTGATAAAGAGTCCCCAGAGTCAGAGCACTTTTTAAAGGGGCTCGCAGTGAGGAAGACCCAGGACCCAATTCCACCAACATGGTGACCAGGGAATGCCTCCAAAGCTCCTCAATCCTCCCCGGTGGGGCAGAGCAATGGACTTTTTTGGTATGGGTGGCCATCTTAAAAAGATTGTCACTTGCACCGGCATTTTTGGTGGCAGGCTGGGAATGAAAAAGAAACCCCAACTCCGTCATTCAAAGAGGGGAGAAACTTCTTTCTGAAAGTTTTTGTAAACTGTCAGTGCCTCTTACTAACCCCATGGGTGCAATGTTCCCCAGATGGATGAGAGGAAAAATTGTGTTTTTTCACGTGTGTAAATTTTCTACCTTTACAAACTTTTATTTTTACATGACATATCCATCCATTCACCACCTTCTAGTATAGTGCTGATCTACACATTTTTTTACATGTTTTCTATATTTTCATAGGGGATTACACAAGTCATCAGTGTCCTTGGTGTATTCTTTTTTTTTTGTTTAGTTTGCTAGTTTAGTCTAAGATCATATAACGAAAAGTTTTCTTTCTTTCTTTCTTTCTTTCTTTCTTTCTTTCTTTCTTTCTTTCTTTCTTTCTTGAACACATCGGTCCAAGAGAGGATAAATGTCAGGCTTTGGCCTGATCATGACAAGGAGTTGCCTTTTGTTCTTTTTCTAACTTGCTGCTTGCTTTTCAGATGGGCTACAGTGGTAATACTTTAGGGTCAGTGGGGTCAGACATTAGGTTGACGCCATGTAGAAAGGACTATGTAACATCAGGTGATCACAGGGCATGTACCAGCTTATAACTTTCAAATGGGACATTGGTTCTGGCAGCCAGATCCTGGTGGTAGTTATCTTCATTGTGAACGGGGAGTTTATTTAATTTAAAGGTGTAGTAAATATAGAGGGACCATCGTTTCGCACCTGGTCACAATATGACTTCTTTTAGCTCAGATTAGGAAAGGATTCCGACACCCATTGCTTCTGTGGCCACCTTTCAGTTCAATAAACTTATAGGAACGTGTTCACACCTACGAGTGAGTTAGGTGCAGTCCCTAACCCGGTATTTAGGTACCTTATGGCACTTAAGAGTGCCATAGGGTTACCTTATCTTACTGTGCGTAGTTTCCTTCTAAAGAAAAAAACTACCCACAGACATTGTCTCTCACCACCTTCCCGGCTAATCTAAATCCCTCCCCCCCTCTTACTTCTACATTCCCCGAGGTGGCATTATTCCTCTTTCCAACTAAACTACTCCGTGGTACGTATATTGTGTAAATGAACTACTGCGCATGTGCAGTAGTTACATTCGGTAAATTATGCAACTAACAAGCTGGAGCTTCTTTGGTGTGAATACAGTCCATAGTCACCAATTCTAATTAGAGACCAATTCATAAACTGTGATCACTTTTTAACCACAACCTAAGTCTCTGTGTCTTCATTGTGTCTGATTTATTGTCTGTCAGGGTTTGAGGGGTGGTCGGGCTCTTAGCCATTGGGCATTTAAGAGTCTGGAATGGAATTCTCCTTTATGACTTCTTTAAAAATTGCCATTTTCTTTGCAAAATATGCAAGATTTTTTTTTATATATAAGTATATTTTTAAATGTCATCCTCTTTTCCTATTTCTTAGTGATGAAAAAAAAGAATAATCTCACCTCTAAAAAATCCTGGAAGAAACAGGCAACGGTTTACGGATGACTCTCCTTGCGAAGCAACATTATAAATATACTCATATTCCTCCTTTCCTTGTTTCCGTAAAACAACATATTTGTATGGGATGTGTTTTTCCATATTGTCCTTAGAAATTTGAGTATGTCCTTCATAGAGAAATCCAAGGTCTTCGACCTCTCTATAAACATAGATTTAAAAAATCATGTTATAAAGTCATTGATTTATGCAAGGTTTTAATAATTGTGTAATAATTGTTTCTTTTTACATATCAGCAATTCCCACCTACTATTCCCATTGATGTAGTGTTTCCCAAAACAGGAAACAGAAATATGATTTTTAATTGGAATATGAGATGTTTATTTAGTTCTTTTTTATCACATAGGCATTATTGCCTAAAAACAATAACCTCTGCATATACAATAAACTTAGAAGTTACAAGTTTAAGGATGATTGCAATAATTAGCAACTACATTGTACAGGGAAGAACATTATACAGGTTTCTTGTAATCCAGAAATCCCCACCAAATGTAAATTCAAACATTTACAGCTGATTCAAAAACCTGTGCTGCAACAAGATATTGTATTATTATATGCAGAGTCAATGCTGGCCACATGAGTAGACCTAGCATGTACTTAGCTAGGGACGCTGGAATCTTTCTATCTTACAATTGCTATATCTAGATGTGTTCCAATAATTGTAAAAGTATATTTGTGTAACACTTAAATTAAGAATGTTCTTGCTGGAGCCCTCTTTGTTGTCTGTCAAACACATTTCTATCTCTTTCAGTTTGAAAAATAATGAACATTCACATCCTTACAAATGGGTGGGTCACTGCTTTTTTCGAATGGGCTATTTTCCCCCAGCCAGTTCATAACTGGCTGGGAAATCAATTGCTTCTGTACCACGGAGGAGAAGCAATTGATCAACGGAAGAAAGAAGACACTGCAGCCTGATCCTAAGATTCCCCCTCCCCGCAGCCTAACCCTAAGACTCCCCTCCCTGCAGCCTAACCCTAAAACTCCCCATAGAGTCCTACTCATCTGACTGGTCAGTGCTGCGGGTCTGTGGCGGCGTTTCCAAATTAATGAATGGGTAAGCATGCCGATTGGCATACTTACCCCTTTAAAAAAAAAAGTGTCAATATAGCGATATTTTCTAAATAGAGACAGACGAAAATTAGCAGTCTTGCAGTGGTGACTCTCTTCACTCTCTGCTTACCATATGCATCCAGTAGGCAAATTTAGTTGTAACCACTTCCACTTGTGTGTCTGTATCATATCCCTTGCATTTTTTGCACAACCTTTTTTTTCTCTATAATCAACTTCCTGCTATCTTCTATTCCTCGATATCCTATATTTTGTCTCTCTATATTTTGTTATTTTGTACTTTGTCCTTCACTCTTTCTCCCCATATAAACATTTTTATACACATATTTTTGTGCACATTTTAGTAAACAATCAGAATAATTATGGAAACTTACTCTTTACGATGCAGGTGACAAACAACATCCTTCCATTCCGAAAACCCACTTATTTTTCCAGCTTTTACCACAACTTCATAGTTTTTTACACCAAACTCCTTTGACACAATTACATGGAAATAAACTGAGATCTGATTTGCGGGGTCATTATTCCTGCAAAATTAATAAAATCAATAAAGGGTAGTACCTCAAATAACTTTGAATTCATGCAAAACAAAACAAATTCAAATAAAAGGCTAAAATATGTTTATAAACACAGGGCCATTTGAAGACTTTTGTCTAGTCTCAGGTTTAAAAACAATGTTTTGACTGTGATAGCAAATGAAATGTGAATGTGATTTACTACGTATTTACATAATTTAAAGCAGCATTCCAACTTCTACCTTATCCTGAGTTAAAAAAAAAATTACAACTTACCCTGTTTTAGGGGCACTAGTCCATCTGACTCGACTTCCATCACACTACAAATTATGACTAAATTGCTCACAACTTTGGAACGGGTGTGGGTCGCCGGTCAGAACACTTTTGGAAAAGGGACGTTTTATACCACCCAGTTTCAAACTGGCACTGAAATCGATTGCTTCTGCCTGCCGAGGAGAAGCAATCAATCATTCCCAGGATGAATTTAAAGTGGCAAGTGGTAAGTATTTATCTAACCCTAATCCTTATCCTAATCCTAAAACTCTAACCATCCAATTCCATTGCCCTAACCCTCTCCTCTTCACAGCCTGAACCTAAGACTCCCCTCACCACATCCTGACACTAAGACTCACTTCCCTGCAGCCTGACCCTAAGACTCCCCTCCCCAGAACTTGACCATAAGACTCCCTTCTCCGTAGCCTTACCCTAAGACTCCCCTCCCCACAACCTTACCCTAAGACTTCCTTCCCCACAACCTGACCATAAGACTCCCTTCCCCTCAGCCTGACCATAAGTCTCCCCTTCCCGTAGCCTAACCCTAAGAGTCCCCTTATACAGTAACCTGTCCGGTGTAGTGGCGGGTCTGCATCGGCGAGTCCGCTTCAGGCACCGGATTCTGGAAATAATGAATGGGTAGCTTGCCAAAAAATAAAACCTTCATATATACCCATTCATTAATAAAATCTTCTAGCTAGTGATATACTCAAAATACAGACAGCCGAAAATGAGCTTTTAGCTGTGTATATTTCAGAAATACAGTAGCATGTTCTTTACGGAGAATGCATCCCTTTGGAACACCCCTGTGAGTCCTGCATCACACTCCTCACATCAAACTGAGATCTGTGGACCTGATTCACACATAAGAATTCTTATGATTTTAGGTGCGTATATTTAAGAACGGATGTACTGAGCATGCTTAGTAACTTTTCTACGCTATTAACGTAGGACTTAAGAACGCAAATTCCGTGCTTATACACTAAGAACCTAAAGTCTCTAGGTTCTTAGTAACATACGCAAGAATGGGCCTTCCATGAATAAGTACCTAGGCAGATACACAGATTTGGGCGGAGGGGTCCTGTGAGCCTATCTCTGTATAGTGGACAGACCTTTAAAATAACAAAAATGTGTCTGTTCACATGCACACTTCACTTTTTTTCCGCATGTTTTAAATGGAGTTGCACCATCTGATAAGTATTAGTTTTATGTTGTTGCATGATTTGAATTCTGTGATTTTACTTTATCTTGCAGGTCAACATGCCCATTGATATTTCCAATATATTTCATTTTTTGCATATTACATACCATAAAGCTTGTCCTGGATCTGGTACTTTATTATTTGAAGTTAAATTTCCATCCCCATCTTCTTGGTTTTGTCCAACTTTACTCAGGTCTTTATTCTATTATGAATATTATAAAATGGAAACACAGTGTTTATATGCTAGCATAGTAACAAGGATTTTAGAATCTCTCAAAACAAATACCTTGCCAGTGACATTATTAGACGATGAACCAATGTATGACTTGACCAGGATCAAGGATCTGATTTTGCTGCATTGGAACATGGACTTTCGATACCTATACCCTCCCTCCAAATTTCCAACTGGTGCAACGTAAAATGGGGGCAATGTAAAAATCTGGATGTGTAAGCACTTCGGCCTGATTCAGAGATATGATTTTATTGCTATTTAGGTGCATATATTTAGGATCTTAAGAAATTTACATCATTGCGCATGCGTAGTAATAGTGCAACGCCATCTACGTAGAGGTTAGCATCCTAAATTCGGTAAGCGCGGACCTGTGAATCGATCGCAAGCACTTAAGATCCGAAGTGCTGCGTAAATATAGGACCCGAAGGATTTGCATAAATATGGGCGGGGGGAGGCATTGAGATGAGGGAAAGTGGGTGCGAGCAGACACTTAGGATCTTAAATAACCGCAACTAATTCACTTAAGATCTCAAATGACAGCGCAGAGTTAGGGTTAGTCAATGGTGGTCTAACTTTAAGATCCGCCGCTGTTTGCAAGGGGAGTGACTGTTTATGCAGTGGCTGCTCCAACCTGACACTTAGATGCGTAGATTTGAGATCCCATCGGCAGCGGATCTCTGATTCAGGCCCTTCATTAGTACTCCTACACTGTACATTGTAATAATAGTGAGTGCACGCAGTTGCATCTGACCTAAGTGTCCTTTGTTGGCAGTCTGGAGAGAGTGGACTGTGTTCCAAGGTAGCACTGCTGCGTGTGCTTATGCGTATTACAAAATCAGACCATTTACAATCCGGCCACACAGAAGTTGGGTATATTTACATATAAATAAAACTGTACATGAGCAAATTGTTCCCCCTACGTTTATGTTACATTTCAAAGCGTAACGTATTTATTATGCACTCCCCTTGGCCGTACATACTTGGGTCATTTTATGCTTGCCAAACCCTATCTTAACTTTCAAAGTGTAACTACTGACGTACGTAAAGGCTTCAAATAGGTAAGTGCCTAAGCACGCCCATACTGTATGATTTAAATGTCACCCTCTGCCTAAAAAGCGCAACTACGGGAGTCGTATGGATGACCTGCCCCTTCGTACGTAGTTATGCTGTTGATATTCTTCTGGTACGTACGTTCAGAATTACATGGCGTAACATCTGTCGCACGCATGCGCAGTAACTACAAAAAACGTTTTTTTACGTCACCAGCTAGCATAAATACACTAATGTACTTAGGTCTGGATCTGGTCCAAAGTCAGTCTCTGTACAGTAAGTCCAAGTCCAGTGTTTTTATAGTCAACTAAATATCATTAAACAGATCTGTTCTCCTTTAACTATCCTCTACTCAGAGAAAACGTAGATAGATACAGTATCACGAGTTAGTATTTGTGATAGACAGGTAATACTGATACTATGTCATAAGAGGCTTTTTTGTTCCTAGCCATCAAAGTCACTCTAAAGTCATTCTAAAGCTGACTACACACTTTTGTGGCTGATGCAGACATCCACAAAAGGAGCATTTTACAATCACCAATACCCCTTTCACATCATCACCAAAACCCGGGGTTGTTGGCCTTAGACCCAACTCTCCAACATCCCGGGTTTTTGATGTGAAAGGTACCGGGGTCCTGGTCCTGTGTCTAATGACTCAGACATGGGAAAAGAAAAGGTTATTTCCCATGTCCGACCTCGGTAAGGCCGTTTTTCAACCCGGGTCACAACTAACACATCCGATTGATCATTTTATTGATCATTTCCCAGGTCTGCCCTGCTGTGTTAAGGGTCCCACATAGCTTTAAAAACATTTTTTTTTTACCATAAATCCATGGCAATATTCCGGGCTGAAAAGCCTGTGTTATTGTCGTGATGGTAATGTGAAAGCAGTTTAAGGTTGTAAAATGCTACATTCACAGTACAAACTCAGATTCTGTATATTGGAAGCATTTGCTGGTAGAGGGATAGAATGCGGATAACTAATACTCTAAGTGAGAGAAGAGGGTATGCAGATAGTACAGTAAGTGCTAGGACCTTCCATACTATCCAGACGTTCGAGTCATCCCCATTTCACATGAGTGGAAGTCTGGTAGGTAAGGTAGGGATCTTGGGCCAGATCCAGACCCATGTCTGTGTTACGAACTAGCGCAGATCGTATTTACGCAAGCGTTAATACTACGAACTCCCCGGGCACTCCCACCAGTCGTCCGTAAGTGCACTGCCTCACGCATGCTGAACCCTACCCTAACTAATGTAATTGTAACTACGGCAGGACATAACAACGTGATGGTCATTAATACGTAACCTATCCCATACTGTACGATTAAAATGCCTCCCCTCACCTACATTCCGTTACTGAAGCGCATTTACGGCTATCGTAATATAGGCACGCCCATTCGGCCATAATTACGCAAATGTTACGGGCGACCTATTTTCAATTACGGCCGCCTTGAGTTACGACAGGAAACATCTGCTGGGTGCATGCACAGAACTTACAGCCAAAGTCACGCTTACTGCTGCCATAAATACTAGGCGTAGTTCTGAATCAGGGCCCTTGTGTTGGAATTACATACAAGGGAGTGGATTGGCCCCCACTTCTCCGCTAGTAAGTCTTGATACTGCAGGGATCTGGCATTGGATCTCCATCACACTGTGCTTCTAACTCGAATCTGAACTTTAGATCCGAGTTATATGTCAGTCACCACAATTATCTCACAGTGTGTAGTCAGCATAAGTTATATCAGGCAGAAACTATAGCTAAATGATCATATATCTGTAACATGAATCGGTCATGCAATATCAATGGTTATGTTGAATGTATTTAAATGTCACTTTTATACAACACAAAACTCTGTATTTTTCTGACTTTTGTTCTATAATTACTTTTGAAAAAAAAATTCACCTCAGACTCCAAATCTGTGCTAGAATCTTCATTTTGTTCATTTTCTACATCAATTTTGTTGGTTTCCTGGGTTATGTTACCAGAGGAATTTCCATAATCTCCTTTAGTGCTTTTATCAGATTTCTTATCATGGTCTTTTTTATTTTGTGCATTTATTGTGGTTGTTTTATCATTATGTTTTTTGTTTTTGTTCTCCTCTTTGGAAGTGAGATTAGATGTATTTATGCCAGTGCTGTCTCTATCTTTGTTATTGGAGTTGATGTCAGCTTCCGTACTGTCATTTTTATTATTTAATTTCTTTTGAGATTTTTCTACAGGTTCAACATTAGTCACTTCAGAAAGGTTTGATTCTCCGTTGTTGTCATTCTTATTTTGTTTGCTGCTGTTACTGTTGTCTTCTTTGGTATCATGTTTTGAAACATCCCTTCTTTTTTTAGGTTTGGCATTAGATCCACATGATAAGTTAGATTTTTGTTCACTGACCCTCTCAGGACTTTTGTCCTTATTTTCAGGGTCTTGTTTCTTTGTTATTTCTTCTACATTAGCAGTTATGGGACCTTTGCTTTCAAATGTTGCTTTTCCAGGAAAACGTTGGTTTTGCTTATTTTGAGATTCCCCTTGTTTTGAGTCATTTAAAAAAATGGTGCTACTTGAAATCACTTTTTTAGTAGGCAAGTTACCAAATACTCTCTCATACTGGAACTTCTGTACTTGAATTCCATCATTGGGTTCTCCATGTTCCTCCTTTGAAAGAGGATCATCTTCTTCTTGTTTTGTTCCTACACATCCTTGTTGTTCTTTTAAGGATTGCTCTTTTGATAGAAAATTTGAATCTTCAGGGACTGAGTTACTGTTATCACATCCAGCCAGTACATGAGAAACATCTATTGGTACAGATGGTGCATTTCCACCAATAACAGGATCTTCAATACTATCGAACTCATTGCCATTTTCAAGATTTTCACCACTGTTGTTTTCTAAGTGCGTTGGAAGAGATTCTGATGACATGACCCACTCAGAGTCCTTGCTGATTCCCTTCTTTATATTTATCTTCCGGATTCTTTTCTGTAAATAGTAAGGTTTGAAATACAATGTGAAAGGGAAACTTTTTAATTTAAACTACTACTTTATGAGATCTTAATATGACTTTTATGCGGTGGCCACCTATATTTTTTGGGCCCTGAGGCTTAAAATGTTATGGTGGCCCCTTTGCAACCAGCAACAATAGGTCAACATCCAACAATGTCCAAAGGCCCAAATGGTGGAAAATGGAGAAGTGGGGTGAAGTCCTTCAAAATGGGCCACACAGTAAGCCCCTTCCCACCAGAAAACGAGGTCTGGGTAACTGCTGTTATCTTCTTCATTGCACATAGTGAAACTGACAGCAGTCAGTTGGTTTCAACACAATAATGGAAAATAATAATATTCTGTAAGTACTTCCTCTTAACCTATTTTAATGGATTATCCTATAAAACAAAAATTAGACAGTTCCAATGAAAATAATATAACCATGACTAACCTACCTGTAGTGTCCTTTCTCTTTCTTGTTCTATTAAGAACATATAACAGCTTTCATCACCAGTATCAAGCCTCTAATGAAAAACAAGCAAAAGTACAGCATGAATGTATGGTAAATCAGTGTACTCCAGTGGATTTAGAGAAAAGAAATTAAATAAAAGTAACTAATCCCTTCCATCCAATATGGGACACTGCACCAAGTGGAAACCTGCAACTTTTATACCACATGTAGCTGCTCCATGCAGAATAAAAATGCTCAGCCAAAGATCCGTGCTGCAGTGTCCATAAGGAGTTCACGGATCTGTGCGCCTTCATATATACGAAATCACAGAATGATCCATCTGTTTATCTGTCTCTTTCACAGGCCAAAATTCTACACCCACCGCAGGTCATTGGCAGATAATTTTATTTTACAAGGGAAAGTTAACAGCACTGCAAACGTCATCAGTATATTGTTAAAATAAAACACAGAATTAAATAAAATTAAACGTAAAGAAAATGGCATGAAGCCCTCTTTTGTTTTATAACCAGCAATGACAATCACGTGTGTGAGATCCTAAGGTGTGAATACGAATGTAACTGCACCTAATTCCCCGTTCCCCTGCTCCCGTAGTTTCTAACGGCACTTACATAGGGAACCCTTAACTACCTGTGCATATGTTTCCTCTTAAGAAGGGAAAATACGCATGTGGATTCCCCAGCCCTCCTTCCCAGCTTAATTCCTCCCCCATCCACTTTACGGAACTAACCCACAGCACGCCCCCTCTCACCTTAAAAACTGTCTTTAAAGACCACACATAGTTAATATCCGTATGAAACCACCTACGCAAATTGCGTGGTCTAGTCTATATAACTACGCAGGCGCAGTGGCTCTGTACGGAATAATATGCACCTAAGAAGCATTAGCATTAGGTGTGAATCAGGGCCTACAAGCCTAGGCGACGAGACCAGTAATCCCAGCCTATTTTCACACTAGTTTGGGTTGGTGTAACCATAGATGTGAGACTTGCAGCAATAGGTCCCCCACTATGATTCCAACCAGCCCCAGGCCAGTTGGCCTGTTCCCCTAGGAAGAGTCAGGGCCGCATTAATTCATGCAGACTCCTCCTTCTGTTAGGCCATCATACATGTCATGATGCCTAGCCATCCTAAGAAAGAAAGAAAACAATCCATAACATTTGAATATTATTGTTTATTTATAAAGCAACACAAATTGTCTGCAGCGCTGTACAAAGAATATTTGACATTCACATTAGTTCCTGCCCTATTGGAGCTTCACACTCTAAGGAATGGATCCAGATATAGGAATGACAGGGTACTTACGCAGGCTGTATGTATAAATTCCCTGTGAGTTCCTACAGCATAGGCAAATGGAGGGCTGTTACACACAGAATGCAGCATGATAGATACCTGGTGTACCCATGGTGGGCAGGAAAATCTATGCAGATCATACAGCAGGGGGTGGATAAGTCTTTATGTATGATGCTGCATTTTGCACCTTGCCAAATTTACATGGGGTGGATATTTAACATTTAAGGAAGGGTTTGCAACATTGAAGGTCCATGCTTGCAAGGAGAGTGTACTTCCCTTGCATGCTCTGACTTTAGCATTGTGTACTCGTTAAGACAATTCCATGCAACTGGACTTATGAGTGTGCGAATGTTTTTAAATCAGGAGCCTGTCCTAAGTTTCCTAACACAGACACAGCCACAGACTAGGGTTAATTTCTGTTAACAGCCAATTAACCTAGCAGCATGTTTTTGGTAGTGTGGGAGGAAACCTGCACACAGAACATTCAAACTCCATACAGGGTTTCGCACAATGCGGAAAACAATCATAAATGGCAAATATTGAATATGGGCCAAAGTCACCAAGGGCCGGATCCAGAACTACGTCCGTCTTCCACAGACGGCCGTAATTCAATGAACAATAGCTACTGCGCATGCGTAGTAGCTATTGTACGTAATCTGCGTATCGTTTCGATACATAGATTGCGCATATGCAGTCTAAGAGACCTACAGGTTGTACATTCATATCGTTCAATTTCGTTAATCAATGTGGATTATAAATTATTCACCAAAATGATAGCCAACAGGTTACAAACGATCTTGCCGGGAATTTTAACAGATCATCAAGTTGGGTTCATTAAGGGTAGACTGTCAGTGAGAGCCATCAGGACTGCTATAGCAGTGACAGTGGCATCGCGCTTACAGCCCGCCTCGGATAATATCTTACTTAGTTTAGATACAACGAGGGCTTTTGATACTGTAATTTGGTCTTATCTTTGGGATATCCTGCAACTTCAAGATTTTGATCAGGCTTTTATTAATCTGATTCGCTTGTTAAATGTGCATATTTTCATTGTAGGTCACGTGACGAATATTGGTGACAATATACATGCAGAACTTTGTTTTATTCATACTGTTATATTCGCATGCTACATGCTCATGTCAAGTGTTGTGTATTATGATAATATTGTAAAATTGTATTACAGATGCGTTGTTTATCCAATAAAAACTTGTTTAAAAAAAAAACAAAAAAAAAAACAGAGCTCTGAAGCCATCCCACACCTACAATGAGGGGAATTACCATAACCCACGCAACCTTGAAATACAGTTGTGCTAAGTTCAAGCTTTCCCAAAATCATGGAAATCACTGCCATGCATGACAGGCCCACCAGCTGGGGAAAGTTGAATAGGGCATCAGAAATCATTAAACCGTTTTTACTTACCAATTAGCAGCTTTAGAAAGATTGTATGACTCATCCTGTGAATTGAATGGGTGATGTCAGCTTTATTGTGTGAGCCAGCAGCTGTTAATTGGTAAATTAACAAACCTTTAAAAAGATTTATTAATGGACTGCAATCTAACTTTCCCACCATGTAACAAAATTAGCATTTTAGAATGAAAATCAGTATCTAAGCTCCACTTTAGACTATGCTAGGGATTTAGCCTTAGTTAGTTCTTCCAGATCAGTAATTAATCCTACAGGCATATCGGACAGATGTACAAACAAAGAAAAGGAACTGAAGCACCACCACCTACCTCCTGTTACATGCCGCTCTGTTACTTAGATGGAAGGCACGCCCCCTTGTTTACATCCCTCACCAACGCTCTTTCTTTCTCCAGGCGACGCGTCCAGACCGTTGCCAGGCGATCTGGACACTAGCCTATAGGTGCGTTGGACGAGCTCGGTGGCTAAGCTGATTGGTGTCCATGAGCTTTATTATCCTGCCTCTCCTGCTGCATAGAGCCGGTTATAACGTCTCCGCCTTGCCTGCTGCTCGTGTTACCTGTGATTAGCTTATTGTGTGGTTGCCTTCCAGTCTTCCTCAGTGTCCTCTCTCCTGCCCACCTTTCCTTGACCATCCTGCCTTTTGTTCTCCCTCCGGATTGTGCGTGGGTCTGTGTGTATGCCCTGTCTGTCGGTTCTCAGCCTTGCCTGTCTGCCGTCTACCCTGTCATTTCCATCTGCACTATCACTGTAGTAGATTTACCACCTTCTCCAGTGTGTCTGTTTGTGCAATCTATCTGCACTATCACTGTTGTAGATTCACCACCATCTCCAGTGTGTCTGTCTGTCTGTGCAGTCTATCTGCACTATCACTGTTGCAGATTTATCACCATCTCCAATGTGTCTGTTTGTGTAGTTTATCTGCACCAGAGGCGTATCTACCCCTTGGCCAGGATAGCATCCGCCAGGGGCGCCAGCCAAAGGGGAACACCGCCCGGTGATTCCACCTTGGCTAAGAGATGGTATCACCTACTAGGACCATTTTAGCATACAGCCACAGTCTGACTCCAGACTAGCGCCTCTGGTCTGGAGTCAGACTGCGGACTTCATTTCCCAGTCTCGGCCCCCGTGGGACTTCATATTCTACCGCAGTTCCGCTCGCTGGATGAGCCTGTAAGGTAAGAAAACCTGGGGGTCGGGGAGCTGGGGGCACATGATGG
>WWET01000562.1:69302-79870 GCA_011038615.1 Limnodynastes dumerilii | reverse complement strand
GCACATGATGGTAGTACTGGTGGAGGGGCTGGAGGCAGATGATGGTAGTACTGGTGGAGGGGCTGGAGGCACATGATGGGAGTACTGGGGAGACATGCTGGAGGCACATGATGGGAGTACTGGGACTGAACCCATAGATACACCCCTGATCTGCACACCTGATCTCTTTTGCAGAATTACCACCATCTCCAGTGTGTCTGTCTGTGTAGTCAATCTGCACTATAACTGTAGTAGATTAACTATCATCTCCGGTGTGTTTGTCTGCGTAGTTCATTTGCACTATCACTTTCGTAGGTTTTACTCTCATCTCCTAAGGGAGACCTGTGCTGTGTGGATTCCCCACCCCATACTTACCTCTGCCTCTGGGTACTCCACTACTCCTCCCAGCATGCTGATCTTTGTCCTCTTTAGTTGGTTCTTCCTCTCCTACGAGTTCGGTTCTGGGGGCCACAACCTGTTGTTGTGGCGCAACCAAATCCATCCCCACCATCAGAGGCACTGGTGAACACCACCTGATAACTAGACTCCGTGCCTCGGTAACCGTTCTCGTAACACCTCCATTATTCATAAGTGACAGATAAAGGAGGCACAAAAGATAAAGAATAGATAATCTGTGAAGGAGAACACCGCAAAAAACACAAACACAGCAGTAAAAGTGTAAAAATAACAAGATCCAAATATGCAATCATACCCCAGATACAAAAATATTCTCTTGCAGCTGGGACACTGAATAGCATGGCAGCAGGAGCTGCTGGTAAAGTGTCTGTATTGAATGCCCATTGGTTCTTATACTGAAGTCCACAATTATGCTGGATTGAGATCTACACCTCCCACCATGACCTTATTACAAGCAACCTAAGCTTTGTACTAGACTGCTGCTGGAAGGCTGAATCCACCCAACTCTGTTTTACAAGCAGGCACAAACACATTTAGTGGTCTTGGGCCACAAGTGGCTGACCACAGATGAACCACTTTACCCCATTCAGACTCCAGTTCACGGCTTTAACCAGTAATAGGGGCCTCAAATCCTCCTCTTCCCCCAACAGGCTAGAATTCCATGCTTGGAGTAGGCGGTGCCACTGGATATAGCAGAAAAATTCTTTATAGAGGAAGCAGAAAGGAGTTTTTCAACAATACAGAGCATCATCAAATGAAAAATTAAAGCAGTCTGGATCCCTGTAGGATGAGGATATAGCAGGAGAACTAACGTATATTTGAAAGTTCAACAGTGTTAAAGGCATGTCCTGCACAATAGTTATAGAAAACTTACTTTGCGTTTCTTTGTTGGTGGACTTGTCACCTTCAATGCCTGTGGATCATCAGTTATAATTGGTGGCTCACCACTGGCAAATGCGTTGCCTTCGTTGGCAATCAATTTTTTTCCGTGCTCCAAACGGATCTTTGTTAAAGAAGTAGAGATTTGGTTTCCATCCCCTGCAGAGAATAAAAATTACACGACAAAAACATAAATGTGAACAAAATAATTTTTTGAAGTAATAAATGTACATTAAAGTATAAGAAACATCTTATACTTGTCATTTGACCACACTTCATTTGACCACACATTTACCATTAATATAATAAGCACATTTATGAAACACAGGTAAAGTTAATGCAACTAATAATGTTTGGCAGAAATTTGTTAATTTTTTGTTAGATTTTTTTATTTTGTTAAAAAAAACCTCAGAAGTTGCTTGCTGGTGTATGATGATTGCTGCTATTGACTTTATTTAAAAGAAAGTGCAAATTTTAGTTGCGTTTAATCAGTATTTGTAATGTGTGTGGATGTACTTGCACCAGGGACACGATTCTGTAGGTTTTAACTGAACAAAGTACATAAATTGATAAATCATGAACTGCCACACCATCCGGAAACCTGTAAAGTATTGTATTCCTTTTATTAAATAATAATCATCTTAGCAAGCATGTGTATGGAACTGTCTTCTAGCCACGCGTGGTACGAAAAATAGAAAATACATTAACCAATATCTCTGGGTACATACTGAAGGTTTTAGTCATTATGGGCCTGATCCAGACTTACGCTGCCCAGCAGTAATACGCTGGGCGTAAGCGTAAGATCATCTGAAAAGCCAATCATACGCATCATCGATCGGGCGTCCGTAGTATCACTGAGGGGGCGCAAATGTTAGTGTAGGTAGGCGTGGGAAGGTAGTTTACTGAGGGAGGGAGGGGTTTCCGTGAATACGCTCCTGTCGCAGCGTATTTAGCCCTCGCTTATGCCGGCTGAAGTTAGGGTAGCCTTCAACCGGCGTAAGCGAGGGAAAATACGCTGCGACAGGGGGGAGTGTCGGGGGAAGTTCATGCCGATACGCTGTGCTTTACTAAGCACAGAGCATCGGCCTAGGTTTCCAGACTTAAGTAAGTGCTAGAAATTAGTTACTCCTGGGTTAAACCATGTTGATTGCAGAGTCAAGTTTATTGTATTCTTTGCATGCAGGGATATATCTTTGAATTGCTTACTGCACACAGATACTGACCAGCTTTACTATCACACTGTTATTTAGACTTGTGATAGGAAACATCACCTCTCAACTCTAATACTGTTTGTAACAGGTGAAATAGGACTCCCCTGAAATCAACATGGTTTAGCCCAGGACTAACTCATTTCAAACAATTACTTAAGTCTGGATCAAGCCATATGTGACATGTTTTTAAATAGCAGTAACAATTCTAATGCTCTAACCTGCTTAACAATGCCTGCATACACACTACTCTCTATTTTACTGTGAATATTTTACAAACTGTTCCCATAAACTTTTGTTGCAGAGATATGTAAGCCCACAAAGCCAGCCATTTAGACATCACTAAGCTCAAAAAATTAACTGTTCTAAAAATCAAATCACACAATCACATGCGTGGGACAGTACACATTGGTAAAATGTTGGCGTTTATATAATGATCATTGTGTAACCTGCACCATAATCGTCAGTTAATGCTGTGTGCACCCAGCTTTATAGCTGTTTTACAGAATATTCCGTTTCTGCAAACCAATGTTTCCCATATACTTTGGTATTCATTAAAACAATGTAACTGCTGTTGCTGAAAGATAGAGTAAAATAGCTTAAAAGTGTTGCATTCTATAACTTAATAACATCAACAATGTAAAAATAAAGAGTTGTTTTCCACTTTCATAGGAGTAAAGAAAATGTTAAAACAGAATTTGTGTGATTTACCTTGAATATCCATGTTGGCTGTTGGAGCAATCAGCTGATTCTCACACTTACTGCAGAATTTGGGTTGTTCTTCTAGAGATTCAGAATTACAATGTGGACATTTCATCTTGGAAACTGAAATGAGTATTCAGGAGAGCGCTGTGTTCAGACACCTATTGCACAAGATCTGTGAGTGTAATGAAAGAGAATTCAGATGCAGCACAATGATCCAGCCTGACATTACTTTCACTTTCATTTCCCTAAAATTGCAGATAATTTACTACATCCAACAGGCTTACCAGCAATCTACACTGAATAACCTCCTCAGGCCTCAACTCTATATAATGAAGCTTCTATTGGATATTTTATCTATAAACAATATAACTTAAAAGTTCAAAAGAAATGCTGACAAAACAGTTCTTAAAACTCAAAAAAAGAGTTACTTTACTCAAAGATACTAACACCAGGGTTGTTGACCGGAATATCCGGGAGACTCACAAACTTCGGGCAGTTTCGGTATGTTGGGAGAGCAGGAAAATCTCCCGCAAATCTCGGCCGTCTGCCTGTCATTGCAGCAATTCTAAGGGCCAGAGTTACTAAGCTACGGGAATGGAAAAGTGGAGATGTTGCCCATAGCAACCATTCAGATTCTAGCTGATATTTTCTAGTATGTAATCGGAAAGTTAGAGCTAGAGGACCATATTCAGACTTCCGTGCTGCAATCGGTTTGCAAATATACGCACCTACAGAACAAGTTACACCCACCAAAACCCCAGTCACTCCCCTTGATAATCCTTCATCTCAGAGACTTCCGCCTCCATAGACTTGCATTAACTATCCGCTTCCACTTAGGAGCGTATGTCTTCCGTGCGTATAGTTGTAATCGCGCCCACTTTCCATCATTTAAAAGCCCCCCCGCCACCCATTTCTATGCAAATCCTTCCGTGCGTATATTTCCGTCAGAGTTAGGTGCGGATTTTTCTACGTCTGATTCACATGTCCGCCCGCTTGGCACTTTCGCGTGTATCGCCTACGTTAACTGCGTATAAAAGGTTACTACACATGCGCAGTTGAAACATTCCTAAAAATACGCATGGAAGTCGCCGCTAAATCGGATCTCTGAATACGGCCCAGAATCTCCACTTTTCCTTTCCTGCACTTTAGGAAATCTGGCTCCAGTTGTTTTATCAGGGGTGGGCGGGACTTGATGACATGATTTTGGTCATCAAGCGTTGCCCACCCCCAGGAACATTGTGAATTGCAGTAGTGACTGGCAGGAGAGCTTAATGACATGGGACCAGATCCAGACCCCCGCACGCTTTCCATATTTATGGGGTCTGTCCGTAAGAGAGAGAAAAGGGAGTCAATGCCCCTGTCACTCTCCTCTCTGGCGTACGCTGCCATAAGCCTGCCTTACGTTAATCATGTGGATCAGCCCCCTCCCACACTGTACACTTTACATGCTGCCCCCTTTAGTGAGCAGAGGGGAAGCACAGCCCATTTGCACTCAAATGGACTCATATGGAATAGAGTTCCATATGGAGCTCGATAACATCTGGAGGTCAAATCAGGCCACTTATGCACCTTGCTTGCGTTAGTGACCTGACGTTCGCAGGTCTGGATCCGGCCCATGATTTGCATAAAGTAGGCAACCCTGATTAATACCCATCTGATCTTCCCTAAATTAAGTAATGTGTGGAGTTTATAAGACTGAGCTAATAGAAGTTCACAATGCTAACAGTACAAAAATTGTAACAAAATGAAATACATTATATTTGCAGATAATCTCTTATAAAAATAAAAACAATAAAATGCAAAGAAAAATTATGTTGCTGGGAGAAGCAGGAATTCTTGGGGTCATTAAGCAACAGACCTAAACTCTCATGAAATGACAAATTACGCAGCTCAAAGAAGACATTTTAAGAAGCTTTGGACACTGCTCACCTTCCCGTAACGTCCAATAACAGTCACCTTCATTAACTTCAAGGTAGCTTTTTTTCCCCTCCTTTTGTCTTTTCTCCACTCTTTCATGGAAAGGTTCCAGAGAGTGAAAATAAGAGAGAAGCAGATGGAAAACTACCATGTTACATTCCAGGAGAGACAAATTTCATCTATTGTAAACAGTATTAGTGTTGAGAGTTTATGTTTCCCAGCCAGGTCTAAATAAAGGTATAAAAGTAAAGCTGGTCAGTATCTGTGTGCAATAAGCAAAAGCAAAGAATACTCTCACGCTTCTACTACTACTTTCACTCACCCTGAAATGCAACATGGTTTTTCCCAGGTGTAACTTTAACCCTGTTTTCCTCTTGTTTCACACTCTGTATCTGGGACCGTATTCAGACCACCAGACGTATTGCACATTCGCCCGGTGTTTCCCGAAATGTGATCCTGCGTATGCGTAGTAATTTTTGTACGTAATCTACGTATCTTTTGATTATGTAGATTCCGTATATGCGGTCTTAAAGACCGCATATACAAAACCTATGTAACGAAAAGATACGTAGATCACGTACAAAAATGACTACGCATGCGCAGGATCAAATTTCGGGAAACACCGGACGTATATGCAATATGAATCCGGGCCCTGGTGCCATGTTATTGCCTGCAGCTATTGAAATACGGCTCTCGGCAGCTTACAGGCAGTGCATACAGCCACAGCCATTGCCTGGCCCGCTGTCACAGAGCAGGCAAGGTCTGTGTATGCAGCTTAAAAAGATATATATATATATATTTTATGGGCACTATCCAAAATAGGGATGAAGCAATCTTATTTAATTTATACAATTATATATAAGCAGCTGTCAAGGGAGTAATGTGCAGCTCTCCCTACTAAGGAGTTAAGAAAATTTAACTTCCAAACCAAAAATGGGAACAAAAGACAGCGCTAACCAATTTCTCGATTATCCAAAAACCTACAACCATATAAATGTGCGAATGGTGGCAGTAATGAAAACTGATACTGGCATAAAAGGCAAATAAACGATTTGTTACAGACACTAATAAACAACATCACTAAATCAACAATAAAATAGTAACAATAAATATAGCAATATAAAACGGGAGATATATACTGGAACCACTTAGATTAACACTACTACTTGTCACTGATCAGACAATCTTTCCTCGTAAAGTGCTTCACATACAAGGCAGATGGAAATTCCTCAATAATAGGACTCAATTTGATCCTTCTCCAGCATGTGGGTCTTTCAAACAAATAGTAGGAGGAATAGTCTTGATATTAAATACAAAGAATACTTTTAGTAGAGTGTCAATACAATTTTTTTACCGTACTCCTGGTGTCCGCTAGGATTCCGACATATGCAGGCACAGAATGGATATGTGCTATTGGAACCCGCTTCCAAGGAAAGGGGAAGTATAAATTAATTTGTGTCAATCTCCTTCTGGTGTCCGCGTTGCTGCTGATGCCCGTGCAAACGGGTTAGATGGATTCGGCAGCCGCTTTCAGACCTACGAACACTCTGCAGGAAAACACATCAGCTGGTGCAATCGAAGAAAGAAGAGAATGGCAAGATCCTGGGTGGCCAACCCTGGATTACCCAGTGCTCCTGAGATCCTCGTAGACGCAAAGATACAAAGGTACAAAGTAAGTAGTGGTGGTCTCCAATCTCTCCAAGTTGAATCTGCTTTTCCAATCTCTCCAAGTTTAATCCACTTGGAGAGATTGGAGACCACCATTACTTACTTTGTACCTTTGTATCTTTGCGTCTACGAGGATCTCAATCACCAATGTGACTCAAATTACAGAAAGCAATGTAAGGGAAGCATTTCATTCAATCCCTTCGGGGAAACAGTGTCCAACTTGTGGATCCTTCTAGATTCCAACTGAATCAAAGCCAATTCTCGGTCTCCTCCCCGGGCTAGAGGAGGTAACCAAACAATAATTCTGCATTTCAGATCGGCCACATTATGTTGTAAGGCAATAAAATGTTTTGCTACCGGTTGCTCCGAGGGACCATTTTTCGATCCAATCCGGATAGCTGAACGATGGTGTGATGAAACGAGGGGACACACCAGGCGACAGACACCTGCACCTTGTTTCACACAAGGACATGGTACTTTTCATCCCTGGTCTACCTGCGGACTTACATGTGTACTCTATAGGTTATAGTGTGTTTTGTTTGCTGTGATTTGTTCATACTATCCAGTGTCAGACTGTCCCAGTGTCCATCCACAGGAAGCAGGTGAGGGGCTGCATCTCCCCCCATCCCCCTCCTCTCTCTTCAGGAAGTGCTGATCAGCTGGAAGACAAATCTGATCCAAAAAGCTTGTAAGGGGTTAAGTCTGGGAGTGGCTGTTCCTTATCTCACATCTACATGAGGGCATAGGTTATCTCCATCAAAGACCCTTCATTAGCCCTGCTTGCAGTGACCCTGGACTTACTCTCCACACTGGTCACCTGCCCAAGGACCAGCGAATCACAGGTAACCCCACCTCAGGGGCATCCTGGGGAGGGCCTTCCTGGCTGCGAGAAAAAGGAGGTTGCTCAAAAAGACCCTGGAGAGAGGAGGCTGGGGGGTGAATGGACTGACTGGCATTGAGGTGGGGACTTCTGCCAGCTATGAGAGTCCTGAGGAATTCCAAAGACCTTCTGCAGACTCTCCCTCCCTGGGGAGAGGCTCGCTGGTGCTGTAGGACTTAGGGAGACCAGAGACGCAGCGCCCCACCACGCTGGTGGAGAGCATTGGCCGAGCGGCCGGGACCCTCAAGACATTTATCCAGACAGGAGTCTGCAGCATCACCTGGGACTGTTTGGACTATATTTGTTGGCTACAGACTCTCCGGGACTTTGCAGGGACTGGTACAGTTACTGGCATGTGTGTATGAACCGTGTGATGGATTTACTTTCTACTGTCTTATTGCCATTGTCTTAGTGTTTCTGAAGCAATAAAGGCATTATTATACCCTTCTCTCCTCCTTACCTGTGTGACTGCTGGACCTAAGGACCAGGGGAGTCCAGTGTCAGTGGGCTCTGTGCCAGTGGGCTTGGTGCCTACCCCCTGGTATCCTGACAGATGGGCATTCATACGTTCTCTAAAAGACCTGGTCGTTTTGCCCACATACGCCAGTCTACATGGGCATTTTAGTAAATATACAACGAATTGAAACGTACAGGTAACTGCATGTCTCATTTTGTACCGTTTCCCCGACCATGGATGTGTGAAAGAATCACCTTACTCCATTTGGCGACATGTCACGCACTGTAGGCATTTATAACACCCTGGTGGACGTGTAAGGAAGTTATCCAGTTTTGGATTCATCCTTGAAATGTCAGTTTTAACTAACTGATCCCGCAGGTTACAACCTCTCTTAAAACACAGCATTATGCGCAATTTCTGTAAATCAGGAATTATCTGGTTTTATAATGGGCCACAAAGCCTGTGTTGCCTGATTGATTAAAGGGCTAGCCCGTGAAAATTGTGTCATCCAGGGTAGTGTGTTCTCCGCCCTTTTTCTTGCTTGGGGATGTAGAAGCTGCTAAAGCTTTATCTCTGGCTGTTTTCAATAACTGTCGGGGATACCCCCGAGCCAGAAATTTTTCTTGCATTTGATCAAGCTGGGCATCTCTGACAGATGTATCGCTGCTCACTCTACACACTCTCAAAAATTGAGGGAATGGTAATCCATTTTTTAATGGTCGTGGGTGATGGCTGGAAAATAATAACAGATCGTTTCGGTCAGATGTTTTTTCAAATATAGCAGTATGGAGCTCACCCTCTCTGAGTGAGATGTTGACATCCAAGTAGTTGATTGTGGATGTGCTACAGAAGTAGGTAAATTTAATATGCTCATGTGCCCTATTTATGTCCAGCATGACCTGGACAAATTCCGCTTCAGACCCCTTCCACAGAACGAACAGGTCGTCTATATACCGGGTGTACAGAATCATCTTGTTCTTACATCTCGGGTTTCTAAGTAACAGTTCCTGTTCGACCACATACATGTACGCGTTAGCGAAAGACGTGGGACACAGGGGACCCCATGGCACATCCTGATGTTTGTACATAGAAGACCTTGTCAAATAAGAAATAATTTCTCACTAGAGTCAATTCCAGCAGTTTCATGAACACCTCCAGAGGAGGGTCTTTATATAAGGGGTTATTCAGCAGTAGAGATCGTGAAGCGGCCAAACATGGGGGATGCTCGTGTACAGGTTGCACACATCGATAGTACAGAGTAGTAATTCATCTGACAAAGGTGGTAATTCTCTCAGTTTACACAAAAGATGACTAGTGACCTTTAGAAAGGTTGGCAATGCTTGAATGCAAGGTTGCATAAAGGCGTCCAGGAATTCTGCCACAGGATGGTACAAGGAACCCCGGGCAGAGATGATTGGTCTGCCCGGGGGATGCAGAGGATCCTTATGCACCTTGGGTAAGGTGTAAATTATTGGCGTTTTTTGGTGCTTTTGTCATTAATGCCCGGACCCATTGTTCTGGCAATGCATGTGTGCTCCTTGCATCATCCAGAATTTTATCCACCTCTACTTTATACCTTTTGGTAGGGTCCAGATCAAGCTGTTGGTAAGTGTTAGAAACAGCCAACTGTCTAAGGATCTCCGCTCTGTAACCATGTAGATTTTGAATTACTAACGCCCCGCCTTTGTCAGCGGGACGGATTATGATATTTTGATCCATGGACAGGTTCCTTAATGCAATACGTTCGTCTTTAGACAAGTTATCCCCCGCCGTGTGTAGTGATGATGTGGTCTTGATTGCAGCATCCCCCAGCAGCCGTGAAAAAACACTTTATTGACTCGTTATGTGTCTGGGGGTCGAAACTCGAGATATATATATATATATAAAAAGCAAGGCAATGCCTGGCACTCTAGCCATTACTCAGTAACTAAAACACACACACACACACACAACGGACTGAATCAATTGTATTGTAGGGGTGCATGACAACAAGGTAAGTAATATGCAACAAGAGCACATGGGCTTGTCAGCACATCACACAAAGAATTCAAAAATCCAAAATGAAATGGTATGCAAGTTTTAATGGCACGGTATGCCAAGGAAATGATTCATTCCCAGTGATGTAAGTATCAAAAGCGCACAGTGCAATGTAACAACATTGAGGCTCCAGATGAAAAACATGACATTCATGATAACAGTAGAAACTGTCCCAAAGGGGTAGAAATCACGCAAAATTTCCACTTGAAACTGAATAGTCAAAAACAGCAGTGGCATGCAATACTAATGGCAACAATGGTCAGCAAATGTTAGAGGGATACTTAGAAAGCGATCATGTCATCAGGGAAATAGAACCTCAGAATCGGTGTGAAGAAGTGCACTCAAAAGCAGCGTTACCGGACCTCTCTTTTGTTTATATATATATATATATATATACACATACATACATACATACATACAC
>WWET01000562.1:40388-64596 GCA_011038615.1 Limnodynastes dumerilii | reverse complement strand
TAATATACACTCATATTTCTGCTTATAGGCATACAGTTCAAGAGAATAATTCTGTGAGTGCGATTACATCCTCTGGATAGCAACAAATATGAAACATATTAAAGTATTTGTTTCTTTCCAATTGCTTTTATGTATATACCGGAACTGGGCACCAGAGGGAGCCAGAGAGCAGTGTGAAGGAGATAAAGGGTCAGATCCTGAGCTATGTACGCTAGCCAAAGACATAAAAACGCTGTTTTGCATGTACTACGCATGTGCGCGACAGATGTTACGCCACATAACTGTGCTCATACGTACCTGCCTCGTATTAACAGCGTAACTATGAACGAAGGGGCGTGACAGCCGTACGACACCTGTAATTACGCTTTGGAGGCGGGATGAGTCATTTAAATCGTACAGTATGGGCGTGCTTAGGAAGTTACTTACGTGTAGCCTATATGTACATCAGTAGTTATGCTTTGAAAAGTTAAGGTGGGGTTTGGAAAGCGTAAAATGACCAAAAGTACTTACGGCCGAGGGGAGTGCATAGAAAATGCGTTACCGTAAATACGCTACACATTGTAACATAACTAGCCCGTAGGTCTGGATCTACCCCAAAGACATTTTGACAGGCCAAGTGCTAAAGAGGAGTATATTGTGAGTGCAAGAAAATTCTAAAGTAAATTTCTATTGTGAGACTATTGCACTATTGGTTTTTTGTTTTTCTTTTTATGCTTTTACTGGATGAAAGTACAGAAAGAGACATCTGGAAATCTTGGAAAGGACATTGGAAGAAAGGAGTGAATCAGTGCAGAGGGAACTTTGGAGATATTTACTACACAATGCCAAGGACTGTAGAAACGGACATTGGGTGAAGATTGGTTCAGAAGTGGCACCGATCCCTGGAGGAGGATCCTAGCTAGCACCATTGTGAAAATAAATCCCCTTTATAAGTTCATATCTCCCGTGAATAAGCCGATGGATGAAACGCACGTCGGGTGGTGATATGCGGTGGTTGCAGTGCAATATGATTATCTCATAGTATGTATAGGTTTGTAGCTTTTTGACGTGTATTTTCCAATGTGTAACATTGTATTCATTAGCTAATTGTTGCAACCTCTTTTCATACTCTGTGGAGAATATAGATAATCAAACAGTTGTTTCATAATTAGCAATGGAGTATAGGAGCTGAAATATTATTGTCAGATATTTTGCCTCACTTGCATATTTTAACCAGTTTGAAATAAACTTTATATACTTTAATGTGCATATACAATTGTAATTCTAAGGGATATATATTTCTTCACTACTGTCCTAGTGCTTCAGACTGTGGTTTTGTTAAGATAGATATATACCTAGATCTTTTTTGGTGTAGTTACATTTATGAATACCACATAGGTGCACATATTATATTGTTTAGCTGGTGCAGTTTTCTTTGTGTACAATATTATAACACAATCTCATCTTTATAACGCTAACATAACCACTCTTATGACCCCTGCTGTATCCCTAACAGAAACTCTTGTCCATATAAAAAGCCTAAAGACAGTATTAACTAGCTTGGACTGCTGCAGATCTCCACTGTATCCACCAGGCTTCCTTGTGCCTCGCTCATAGGGAATTTTGACAGAAAGGGCTCTATTTACTAAGAATGCATGAACGTAGCTCAGGCAAGTTCGAATTCGCTCTCTCAGAACTTCTGAGCTACGTTCAGGCTATTTATTAATACTCACCCTCTGCTGGCTATCCCGCGATGACATCTGAACTTTCTTCTGTCTTTGCGGGCTTTCTTCGTGTGTCTGGAAGGTCTGCACATGCTCAGTGGCTCTCTGCTAGGACTTTGTAAAAAAAAAATGAAGTCCCAGCATGAGAAGCACTGCACATGTGCAGGCTCTCCATGTCGGGACCGGCACCTGCAGGCAGACGCGTCTTCGGTCCGGTAAGTATTTAAAGCTATTATTTTGTTTTCTTTTATTTCTGTTGTTTTTTTAATTGTTTTTTAATTTTCAATTTTTTTTTTATTTACATTCTTTAAAGACCACATTATTTACGTATATTCCAGCGGTCTACCCATACATATACCCCTTTTTCTCCCCCTAATAACAGCTATTAGGGGGAGAAAAAGGGGGTTTTATGGGGAGATTGCTGGAAGAGAAGTCTGAACGCCAGTCTGAGATGGCGTTATTTTAACTCTCCGAGCAGAGTATAAAACTCCGCTCTGAGGGTTAGTAAATAGCCAGCCTCATTGAAAACAACGGGCTGGCGAGGACAGGTAAAGTTTTACCGCATGGCCATGGAAACTGATGATTTCCATGGCGGTGCAGCTGTTGTAAATAGCAAAAAGTTCATTTTTGGAGTTATAACTCCAAAAATTAACTTTTTAAAGCTTTAGTAAATAGAGCTGAAAGCCCTTACTTTAAGACTTCAGCTGTGCCCTAGCGTAAAATAGGGATGTTTCGGAAGTCTCGATAGTACGGAGGGTGCTTAGAATGCTCTCGCTGGACTCTCTGCATAGGCCCCCCATCTCCCACTTAGCGCACAGTCGTCCACGTCCTGCCCTTTATGGCGTATGTAGAGTTCCCAGTATAGAACTCGGAAAGCAGAAGGTTTTGATTCATGATGCAATATATTGTCAAAACAAAGCTTTGCTGCAACCATGTGCAGGTCTATAAAGGCAGCAGAAATATGAATGTAAGCTCACAAAAATCAAATCACATGAACAGCACAAAGTGATAAGATTGTCCAAGCTATCAGGCGACTATTGTGTGATCTACAAGCATACAAATATTGAATCTGTCAGATGTGGATTCCTGCAGTCTACTAGTAGTGTGCCAAATAGATGACTGCAGGAATCCACCTCTTGTTTATTTAACGTTTGTGTGCTTGTAGATTTTGAGCCATAAGGTAGCACCCTCCATCAGAAGATTAGCCGAGTATATACTAACTGAACTGGTTTGATTAACCCTTTTTTGATTTGCCTTATGGTGTGATCTGTAAGATAATCATCAGATATCTTTCCAGTGTGTACCAAGTTTAAGAAAGGAGGATGTCCTGAGAGACTCCAAACATAACTGAGAAAAAGTCAACCTTGGCGCCATATATAGAAAGCTTAGACCCACAATACCTCTGGACTGTAACTAGATCACAATAACCAGGTAGCCTAAAAATCATGCGACTACACTTTTATTCTATGGCTTACAAGTTTGGGGATTTAAAAACAGAATGGAAGTTGCTCAATCAATTTATTAAGTAAATGTTAAACAGGTGCGTGAAAGGCAGGGGGTTAATCTGCTTGCCACAGAAACATAAGGAAAGAAAAGCCCCAGCACACTGCCATAAACCACTAACAAACTCTACTGTTCTGTTTGTTACACATTTGATCAAATATGGGATAAGCCACCAGCCACCGTCAAGGCCTTTCTGTATATGGTGGTCCTAACTCTAAAATTGAGAGTCCCAATGTTGGGTCCCATATATATGTTTATAAATTGAGAGCCAACTTACCTAGGAGACACCCCTTAAAGTCTCCAAAATGGCTGCTGTGAAACAGCTCTCCCTCTCAGCAACTGCTCCCAGACATGCCCACAAACAGAATAAAAACAGAATGGAAGTTGCTCAATCAATTCATAAGTATATGTTAAACAGGTGCATGAAAGGCAGGGGGTTAATCTGCTTGCCACAGAAACAAAAGGAAAGAAAAGCCCCAGCACACTGCCATAAACCAGTAACAAACTCTACTGTTCTATCTGTAAAATAAAACACAGAAATGTTCGTTACACATATTTGATCAAATATGGGATAAGCCACCAGCCACCGTCAAGGCCTTTCTGTATATGGTGGTCCTAACTAAAATTGAGAGTCCCAATGTTGGGTCCCATATATATGTTTATAAATTGAGAGCCAACTTACCTAGGAGACACCCCTTAAAGTCTCCAAAATGGCTGCTGTGGATCAGCTCCCCCTGTCAGCAACTGATCCCAGACATGCCCACAAACAGAATAAAAACAGAATGGAAGCTGCTCAATCAATTTATTAAGTAAATGTTAAACAGGTGCATGAAAGGCAGGGGGGTAACCTGCTAGCCACAGAAACAAAGGGAAAAAATTGCCTCAGCACACTGCCATAAACCAGTAACAAACTATACTGTTCTATCTGTAAAATAAAAACACAACACACACACACACACTCTTGCAGGTTATTCAGGTTTATCCCCATCTGCAGAGAACCATTAGGTTTAGCTCCTGAGCACACAACTGCAGGGAAGATATGCACATTTCCACCCACCACACAATGCACAGCCTGCAGCAGAAAGCTATTGCTCAGTACTAAGCCCCTTACTTTAAAGGAGAAGTGCTCCAAACCCTTTTAAAGCTCCCAGTTTAAAACATCAGTTAATTGATCTAAACCAGTTTACTGAATCAATAAAATTAGTGATAAAAGGTCGTATCCAGAACTCCACACATGATATGTATATGCAGAGGCCTGGAACTACGCATGGAAGAAAGGAGTAAGCTCCCCTGTCACTCCCCTCATTCATGTGGAGTTATGGACACTTCCTTGTCCATAACCCACTGTTAACTTTTCTGCTTGTGAAACACCATCGTATGACACGTAGTTGTTTTATGCTAACCCTAACATTAACCCTTCCCCAACCCTAACCCTCCATTTTCCCCAGCCTAACCCTAAAATTCCCCTTAAGCTCTAACCCTAACCTTCCCCTTCTTGATCTCCTGCCAGACCAACCCTCTATGGCCCACAGCCTAATCCTAATCAATGCCTTTCATGCACCTGTTTGCATCAACCTATAAACTGATCTGAGCACCTTCCATTTTGTGTAACCCTAATCCATGTCCTGCAGCCTAGCCATTACCATCTTAAGCCTTAACCCTAACCTTAGCCTGCCACAGCCTGATGCTATTGGGAATGGGGGGAAATAGTTAACCGTTCCCAATAACAATTTTCTATTTACTATACTTTTCGACAGTAATACAGGTGCCATTGAGCTGGCGGCTGTATCACTGTGGCAATATGGCTGGCCGGTAACTGTATCCTGTCATAATAAAATGGATAGTACAGTTTTCAATTACAAGGGTACTTGATAATGGCTGCTTTATCATTATTATTATCAGGACCCGTGCTACTATGTCTGGTGGCCCTCTGCAAAAAATAAATCTGTGCCCTCCTCTTAAATATTATAATTTATTATTATTATCATTTATAAGGCGCCACAAGGTGTCCGCAGCACCGTACAAAATACAACAATATACAGTACAGACATACAGGGTAGGGACAGACAGCATAGTATATAATAAAAAACATTAGACAAATAAAATATAACAAAAATACAACATACAGGGTAGGGATGGACAGCATAGTATATATTAAATACATTATGACTATAAAAATATCACAGAAAAACAATAAAATGAAGCAAGCATAGAACGCAAGGCAAAATGTGAGGTGTCAAGCTTGGAAGATCAAGTAGCAGAGGATAGAGCGCAGTGAGAGGTTGAGAGGGAGACACCAGGTGGGGCTAAAAGGGTAGCAGAGGAGGACAAGAGGGTACAAAGTGAGGGGGGAGTGATGGAGGAAGGAACAACACTAGGATGGAGGACTCTGCTCACGTGAGCTAACACACTAGGTGGGAGGGAAGAACTTACAGAAGACATAAGGAGAGGTAAGGAAGTGGACTGCTGGTGTGAGCGGAGGAGAGTGGGAAGGAAGAGAAGTGATAGATGAAGGATGCAGTGAGAATGGTAAGTGGAGGAGGGGTAGGCTAGCCTGAACAGGTGCATTTTGAGTGAACGCTTGAAGACCTGCAATGTGGGAGAGAGTTTGCCTAAAGAAGGAAGGTCATTCCAGTGCAGAGGTGCAGCACAGGAGAATTGCTGGATACGGGCGTGAGATGTGGTGATCAGTAAAGAGGTCAGACAGCGCTGGTTAGCAGAATGTAGAGGGCGGGAAGGGGTGTGCATGTTGATGAGGGAAGAGAGGTAGGGAGCAGTTGATGAGGAGATGGCCTTAAAGGTGAGGGTAAGGAGTTTAAAGACAGGTCTGAAGCGGACAGGAAGCCAGTGGATGGTCTGACATAAAGCAGAGGCCGAGGTAGAGCGGCGTGAGAGGAAGATGAGCCTGGAAGCAGCATTGAGTATAGATTGAAGGGGGGCAAGACGTGTGAGCGGGAGACCTATGGGGGTTACAATAATCACACTGCCGTGTCCGGGACAGGAAAACGGAGGAAACACTGACTCCTCCCTCTGATCAGGTGACTGGTCACATGGTATAGAGGTCCTTTAGCCCACTTGGATCTAGCATTATACCTACAGCACAGGCTGGATTAAGAACCTATTCTGGCTCTCACAGTTGTCACAGATCTGGCTAAATGTCAACTCTGAGAAGTAGGGGGATGAGCAGCGGCACCTATCCAGCATGCCGCCTGGATGCGCCATATCCCCCCGCGGAGTACATCACGCCGGACCTGATTATTATTTTTATTATATGCATTTTTAACAAATATGACCATCATGTTAACATAGAAATCCAGTCATACATGAGTGTAGATGCAATATACATTAATTTATGTAATACGTCTGTAGTAGTCTATAAAACAAGGTAAATGAGTATGCCTAGGGGAATATGATTAAATATAGTATAAGAACAATTAATCATCTACAAGTTAGATATTTCCATTGGCAGATCATTGGAAAAAAACATATATTTATACCGAGTAGTGGTTTTCAATTTATTGTATATATAGTTGTTCAGGGATCCCCACAAAATCTTATCCAGGGGCTTAACACAGCATTACGGACCCTGGCATATGTTCCGTACCTGCCTGAGTGTTTAAATCCGCACGAGAGAGTGAAATGAACTTCCCCTGTCATAAGGCAGTCTTGTCACACTGTCCCACTGCTGATCCGTGTGTCAGTTGGATACTCACCCCGCACTGTAAAATTTAAATGCTACACACAGCCTCTTTGCTTTTACAATCCACTGTATGGAACTTAGTTCTGTATGATGGAAGCTACGTTAGTAAACCTAACATAACAGCTGGAGGGTGCATGCGCCCTCCAGTCCATAGAGCCCATTAAGTGGGCTCTCGTATGAACCTGTGGGTCCGGTCTTATGTGTGTAATTATTGCAATTCTAATGAAAGATATTTTCTAAATTCTTCACAGTTTGGTTGTACATAAAAGTATTACTCACCTCTCCCACTGCTCTGTCTCAGTTGTACAAACACTCCAATCAGCGAATGAACAGAATCCTTCCCTCCCTGACTATACAGACATCCTAGTTTACAGTTCGTTTTCCACTTTCTTGTTTCTGTTTTGTTTCTTACCTTTACAGCCTCTGTAGGTGTGACATTTCTCTGCAACTGATAGGTATTTATTTTATTGTGAAATCTCATACCTCCCGATTTTAGGTGACTGTCCCGCTGGAATACACTGGAGGCAGGGTTTTTATTGGTTTTTTTTTTATATTACTATTTTAATTGTTGCCCCGTGCGGCATGACAATGGGGGTGGGGCTTGGGTGGGATGGGGCGTAGCTTATTTGTCCCGTTTTAGCGCTCCAAAATGTTGGGAGGTATGAAATATATATATACTGAAACACTGAGCCAAGTTAATGGATCATGATGGACCGGATTCAGAACAACACATTTTTTTTACTTACGTGCCTAGTTATCCGTGCAGAGCTCCTACGCATGCGTAGCAACAATTTTACACTATCTACATAGCGTTTTGTTACGTAGATTGCATACATGCGGTCTTTAAAGAGAACCTTTTCCCTTCTTGAGCCCTAACTTTAACCGTACATCTCCCGCAGACTAACCCTCTATGGCCCACAGCCTAATCCTAATCGATGCCTTTCATGCACCTGTTTGCATTAACCTATAAACTGATGTGAGCAACTTCCATTTTGTGTAACTCTAATCCATGTCCTGCAGCCTAGCCCTTACCAACCCCTTAACCTCTAACCCTAACCTTAGCCTTCCACAGCCTGATGCTATTGGGAATGGGTGGAAATAGTTACTCATTCCCAATAGCAATTTTCTATTTACTATACTTTGCGACAGTGATACAGGTGCCATTGAGCTGGCACTGACTCCTCCCTCTGATCAGGTGACTGGTCACATGGGCTAGACATCAGCAGCGGTCCTTTAGCCCACTTGGATGTTGCATCTACCTACAGCACAGGCTGGCACCGCTGTATTGAGGACTGACACTGGCTCTCACAGATGTTACAGATCTGGATAAATGTCAGCCCTGAGAAGCAGGGGGATGAGTGGCGTCACCTATACAGCATGACGGCTGGATGCATACCATCCCCCCGTGGAGTGCATCGCGCCGGCTTTGATTATTATTTTTATTATATGCATTTTTAACAAATATGACCGTCATGATTACATAAAAATCCAGTCAGACATGAGTGTAGAAGCACTGTAATACATCTGTAATAGACTATAAAACAAGGTAAATGAGTATGCCCAGGGGAATACAATTGAATATTAATCAGCTACAAGTTAGATATTTCCATTGGCAGATCATTGGAAAAGATCATATATGCATACCGAGTAGTGGTTTTCAATTTTTAGTTGTTTAGGGACCCCCACAAAATCTTATCCAGGGGCTTAACACAGCATTACGGACCCTGGCATATGTTCCGTACCTGTGTGAGTGTTTAAATCCGCACGAGAGAGTGAAATGAACTCCCCCTGTCATAAGGCAGTCTTGTCACACTGTCCCACTGCTGATCCGTGTGTCAGTTGGATACTCATCCCGCACTGTAAAATTTTAATGCTACACACAGCCCCTTTGCTTTTAAAATCCATTGTATGGAACTAAGTTCTGTATGATGGAAGCTACGTTAGTAAACCTAACATAACAGCTGGAGGGTGCATGCGCCCTCCAGTCCATAGAGCCCAATAAGTGGGGTCTCGTATGGATATGTGTGTAATTATTGCAATTCTGATGAAAGATATTTTTTACTTATATTAAGTTCTTCGCAGTTTGGTTGTACATAAAAGTATTACTCACCTCTCACACTGCTCTGTCTCAGTTGTACAAACACTCCAATCAGCGAATGAACAGAATCCTTCCCTCACTGACTATACAGACATCCTAGTTTACAGCTAGTTTCGTTTTCCACTTATGATCACTCTCTTGTTTCTGTTTTGTTTCTAATCTTTACGGTCTCTGTAAGTGTGACATTTCTGTACAACTAATAGGTATTTATAGGTACAGGTATTTATTTTATTGTGAAATCTCATACCTCCCGATTTCAGGTGACCGTCCAGCTGGGCTACACTGGAGGCAGGTTTTTTTTAGTTTTAATATTACTCATTTAATTTTTGCCCCATGCAGCATGACAATGGGGGCGGACCTTGTGTGGGATGGGGCGGAGCTTATTTGTCCCGTTTTAGCGCTCCAAAATGTTGGGAGGTATGAAATATGTATACTGAAACACTGAGCCAAGTTAATGGATCTATATCACCAAAAGATTCTTGATAAACATGATCTAATGTAATCATGCATATCAAATATATATCAAAGTACATAAACAAAATGTGAAGCAACACATAGATATTGTTAACAGTACAAAAAAACAAAGTACTTAAAAACAAATAGGCACTTACCTATCTGCGCATGATGCTTCTGACTGTAATAAAGGCCCTCATACTCTCATTGGGCCTGATCCTGAGTACTAGCGACGGCGGCTGTAGCTCAAATGCGCATGCGCCGGGCGTATGGCCCCTTCCTTACGCCGGGCGAAGCTAGGGTAGCCTTCAGCCAGCGTAAGGAAGGGTATGGCCACCTAGCCCTCCAGCGTCCCTATGGCGCTGCTACGGATGCCCGATCCACGATTGGGCACATGATGGGGGGATGCTGGGGGCACAGGACACATGATGGGGGATACTGGGGGACTGGACACATGATGGGGGGATGCTGGGGGCACAGGANTATCCAGACCCCCGCACGCTTTCTGTACATGTGGGGGGTCTCAAATACTGCATGGAAGAGGGGAGTCAATGCCCACTGTCACTCCCCTCTCTCGTGTGGGCATTTAGTAACTTATCCTGCCAAAAAACAGCCTTGTCACGCAAGCGGATCAGCGGTTCTTTCGACCTCTGTTCCGCTTGTAAGTCCTTATGTAGCATCTGAAGAGCGCCTCAAGCGCCCCCTTTGTGTACGTAAGTGGGATGACGTTCCTAACTGTAGATCTGGCCGAAGGATGCTAATAATAATAGTACTGGTCATATAATAATAATAATAATAATAATAATAATAGTAATATTAGTATGCAATGTAATATGCAATATTTTCAAATAAGTGTTTAAAATAAAAAAAGTTTTAACAAGACAGCAAGGATGATAATGCATATTTGAAAGGCTAAAAGAGCTCAGATTGTCATCTCTAGGTTAAAAATGAAAATTGTTCCCTTTTCAAGTTTATTGTAGATCTTTACACAACTTACCAGATGATGGCACCTTCCCCACTACACAACATATCTCCTAATCTTGGTGATGTGTTCTGGAGGTGTGGGTCCACCGGGGGAACATATATAAACATCTGGTGGGAATGCCCCTTCTCCATATTTTGGACCGTGTTCACACTTACAAGTAAACTAAGTATGCACATATTCACAAAAATACGCACCTAAGTGGCAAGGCAATGCTAATGACACTCCCCTCGTATTTATGGATTTTAGCAGACTTTCGCCACCATAAGGCAACCTTAACTCTCTATGTGTATATTTGTGCTTAAGTAGCTTAGGTACGAGTGTACATTAACTGCACCCTTAATAGGCCATTTAAATGCCTCCCCCCACCCACTTTCACTTAACTTCCTACTTACGGATGACAGCTACACCCCTCCATACGTATCTTCCTAAGCACGGATTTGATTTCCCTGCTGAAATCCTACATAGCTTGCGTAAAAAAAAGTTACTAAGCATGCATAGTTTAACTGATCCTAAAAATACGCACAGAAATTGACAAGTCCTTTGACAACAATTCAAAGATATCATGGAAAGCTCGTCAACAGAGATATTACTAGGGGACCAGATTTTTTGCTTCTCTCTTACACCCGCCTATCCATATCTTTATTTAAGGGGTCATTGATGAATCTCTTCAATAATGCAGCCAATGCCTTGATTGCAATCCATTCGATATCCATACCTCCCAACTGTCCTGATTTCGGTGCACTGTCCCGCCCGTTGTCTTGCTTGTCCTAATAAGCAGAGAAAAAATTTTTTTTTTCATTTGAGTTGCAATGAGCCAGTTGTCCAGCAGGTGGTGCTGTTATGATCTGATAGAGGAAGCACCTCATACACGAAATCACCACTGTGGAGTTCCTGAGTCTAACTGTCCCCAGCCAGGATGCAGTGTGTCTCCCCTGCTGCCACTGCCCTGCTCTGGACTGGTGAGTGGCCTGGGGGCCTGTACTACATGCTTTGCTTGTCCTGCATGGGCTGTGGTTAGCTGTGGACCAATACAGACAGCAAAAGGACCGGGGAGACTAACAGCCATAACAATGGCCCTGACATACGAAGTTCAGTCAGCATCATGAGTAACTCAAGTAACCCTGCAGATCATCTCCTCTAGTTTCCACATTAACCCAAGCCTCTCCCTGCATGTTGTCTCTTCCAGTCTCCACATTAACCTTGTCCCCTCCCTGCAGATGCATATGCAATCGAAATCCTATCGAAATAGAGCCGTTCTTTCCGAGGACCCACACCCCTCTCATATATTACCATCATGTTGTCCTCTTTTAAAATCCTAAGCCTTATTTTGTGAATAACTTAACCTGGCTTTGCTTAATTTGCACCTTATGTTACACAGATTGAAAACACTAGTAAAGAATTTATTAAATAAAATTCTATTCAGTAAATGACATCACTTAACCAATGTTTTATGGTAACAAGATTAACATTTTTTTGTTTGTTTTTTTGTTGTTAATTTCCTATTAACAACATCAACATTCAACAAAATGGTCCATGTGAAGGAATGCAGACTTTTACACTCATTACTCAAGACATATGAGAAGATGTGGTCAGAGGTCTATCTCAATTTGTGTCAGAGAGATATAATATAGCTAAACAAAGTATACTTTATACCACATAGAATTTATGTCAGTATTAGGATAATACTCCAGGGGCTAGATTTACTAAATTGTGGAAAAGGAAACATGGAGATGTTGCCCATGGCAACCAATCAGATTCTAGCTGTTACCTTTTAGCTAGTTTTTCATAGACTTGTGTCCATGTAATTACCTCATATATAAAATATCTTAAAGGTCAAATAAGTTATTGCTGGTCACAAAACAAAGAGGAAATTTACTGAGGACATTTATCTTCCACAGAGGGAAGGAGGGTCTGGCAATCACCAAATGTTCTTCTAGATGTTAATCACTGAAAAGAAGTTGGTTAGATAACATTTAGTAAATGGTGTGTGGAAGACAGAGACCTGAACAATATTTTACTTTAGTATCAAAGGAATTATATTACCATGGAGAAAATGAATATTTCTCATATCTGCAGAAGCTCCAAATTGTGCAGAAATGTGACACTACCTCAGGTCTATAACACTTGCAATTTGGTAGTTGATAGCATTTTGGGAAGGGACTTTAATAAGGAACTGGTTGTATACACATGACACCTATATGATGTTTGGTAGCCAGCTAAAGCTAATAATGCCAGGGATATGAATATTATATTGCTGCCAGTGCCACATCTATGCAGAGGCTGAAATATGAATTTATAAAAATGAACTATAAAACCACCTAAATTTAGTTCTTACTCCTGACTGGTCACAGTTGGCTGACCAATAGCCTGCTCCCTGCAAGGGGGAGGGGAGATAATTAGATAAGCGTGTCTATAAATACGGAATGATCCCGGAACTCTTTGTTTTTTCATGGGGCCTGAGTGACATACCATTGGAACTGCCAAACTTCTTTGCCATACCTAAGGGCCAGAACTTCATTTCCACAAAGGTGATTACTTCCTGTTTTTCCCTTTTGTTTTAAATTGCTGTATGTCCTTACTATCTAGTCTTGTAACCATGTATTGTTAAATATGTTTGTGTAATAAGCATTGAAAAATAAATTGTTGTTTATTTAGCATTATTCATATACAGCATGCTCTGACCTTAGTCTCTGAAGAGGTGTGACTACTTTTGGACTACTGTAATTCATAAGGGAATTGAAGCATAATTGAGGTTGATAATTCCTATTGATAGATAACTGTGATTATTAATCTGGGAGGATTGTTAGATTAAACAAGTGTGCATTAGGACAGTTAGAGGCTCACATGGGCCTATAAAACAGCATGTGGTGGCAGACGATATTTTTGGGGTAAATATAGAGATTTACCATAACACAGGTGGGGCGGTGCTAGAATTTTAATGTAGATTTCATTTCTAGGTCCCAGGTTAAAGAAAATTGTCAGGAACCTTGGTAGCGATCCATGGGTTTCTGATAAAATTGTTACCATGGGCCTGATCCAGAGCTACGAATTTTCGCAAAGCGGGCGAATGCGTACGTTCGACCGTGCGAATAAACAAGCACGCCCCTAACACTCCCATAGTAAAGTACCTGCTTACGGCGGCTATACCCTACACTGGGTACGACCGCCGGCCGTACGAATTTTCGCACAAAATACGCTGAGCGTACGGGCTTAGCACGCCCATACTGTACAATTTAAATGGCTATCCCCGCCTCTGTGTAGTAAAACGAGTGCCCAGGCGACCGTCGTACTGAACGCACGCCCCTCGAGCGAAAAATACGCACGCAATACGACCGCTATACGCTCATGTCGTCCAGCCGACAGGAAGCTGTCATACTGGGCATGCGCAGTGCGAATTTTCGTACGAAAATACGCAAAATACTCATCGTCCTGTCGTCATCAGAAGAACGGAACCTCGCCATCAGAGACTTCAATCAAGATGAACGATGCTATCAATGGATGAAAATTCTTCACATGAATAAGAAAATCCTATGAAAGATGACAACAAACTGAGTGATGGAATTTTTTTTTAAATTTACACACGATACACTACATACATTACACATAGCTGAGGAGAGATGACCACCGCAGGTAAGTGCACACAATAGGGGACAATGTTAGTTAGGTTTTTTTTCTTGTTTACATGCATGCTTTATGGAAATCTTTAATGTATGTTTAATGGTAACTGTTTTTTTTTTATTTTACACACTACACAGACACATGGATGGTTAGAATCATTAGCCAGGCTGCTGCTGATATTATTACAAGGCTCATCAATCCTGAGCCTTGTAGTTCTATCAGTACAGCATGGCTAAGGATTTCAGCCATGATGCTCTTAGAAAAAATATTTTCAGTCGCGATTTGCTGCGATTTTTTAAAGGTCTAATCGCGGTGGTTTTTCTATTGAAAATCACCGCGATTTAGCACTTTTAAAATCACTGCAACTCGCGTGATTTCATTTAAATCGCGACAAAATTGATTCTTAGTGAATCCCACGATTTAAATGTGAAAATCGCGCCAAAATCGTGGCGACATGCTGTGATTTGATTATTTTTTTTAAATTGTCCTTTGTAAATGAGGCCCTAAGTGTGTTAGCTCACGTGAGCAGGGCCCTCCATCCTAGTGTTGTTCCCTCCTTCACCACTCCCCCTCACTTTATACCCTCTTGTCCCCCTCTGCCCTTTTACCCCATCCCCACCTGGTGGCTCTCTCTCACTGCACTCTATCCCCTCCTTCCTGATCTGTCAAGCTTGACACCTTGCATTTTGCCTTGCTATCTGTGCTTGCTTCACTTTATTGTATTTTTGTGATATTTTTATATTTTTATTGTATTTTTTTATATTTATATTTTATTTTTTAATCTACTATGCTGTCCATCTCTGCCCTGTATGTCTGTACTGTATTTTGTATGGCGCTGCTGACACTTTTATGGCACCTTATAAATAAACGATAATAATAACATGTTGTATTTGTATTTTAAATCTGACAGAATAGGGAGCAGAAGTGGGAGGTATGTAAGGTGAGCTGGCGTAAGTCCATAAGAGCAAGAGGAGTGGCCTTCCCTCGCCCATATGAAATTTAGGATTCAGCGGGGATCGGGTATTGGATCTCCACTGCAGTCCTTTAATATCACAAAATTTAAAGCAATTTGTAGTTATACACTACACATCTATATTTATTAAGCACACTAAAAATAGGAGTTAGAGATGAATATTTTGATCAAAGCATCAAGCCCAGCATTATTGGTCCTCATTTGCTGTGACTCCCTACAGTACTATGCTTCAGGCATAATACAGCCACATGTAGTGACAAAAGGGGGTAACTATAGGGGGTGCAATTGCTGTGGGTCCTGGCAGCTTATGGGGCCTGCCAGCTTAACAATCACCCCACTGCACCTGTACTTACCATTTGTACATCTGACGCCGGCTGCTTCTTAAGCAGCATAAAGGGCTCAAGGTGGACAGACAATCAATGTTGCAAACTGTGTGAAGTATCCTTAAAAAAATACACACTATATACAAATAGGAGGTTGTATAAGTATATGTGTCTATATATCTATATCAGAGACCTAAGTTAGGAGCCCCTTCAAAATTCTGCTATAAGGGGGAAAAAATTTGAGTTGCCCCTATACCAGTGTTGGCTAACCTGTGACACTGCAGGTGTTGTGAAACTATGAGTCCCAGCATGCCTTAACTGCAAAAGCATAGCGGATACCTGACAAAGCATGATGGGAATTATAGTTTCACAACACCTGGAATGTCACCGGTTAGCCATCACTGCCCTATACTTATATCTCAGCTATTGAGGCTGAATGTAATAAAAATGTGGGGCTAGATCCTGACCCCCGCACACTTTACGTGCGTACGGCGGTTAGTAAGTACACGTGCGCCCCCTGCACTCCCCGCTGTCGGTAGGAAATCTGGACACTTACGTATCCAGATTCCTACCTTAAATATTATGACTAGGTCTGCAGCCTTATGGCCGCAGACCTAGTCGTGACGGGAATTCCCCTGCCCCCGAATTTAAATGTCTATCTCCGCCTCTATAGCAGAGATACGACAAGCGTAGATTGGGGGTCAGCCTCTTTGATGTATCGGCAATCGTATGTAACAAAGTTACCTACGAATGCCGGTACCATAGCGTAACGTTTCCGCACGTTACCTGACAGGGGACATACGCATACTGAAATAAGCCTTCTTGAATAAACCAGTGGTATAAATGCAGATGCTCAGGATAGTGGAAGGTTGCTTTTGAGCCTTAGGGCCAGATTTACTAAGCTGCGGGTTTGGAATAGTGGAGATGTTGCCTATAGCAACCAATCAGCTCTAACTTTTTTTTTACATACTAGAGAATGTCAGCTAAAATCTGATTGGTTGCTAAGGGCAACATTTCCACTTTTCCAAACCCGCAGCTTAGTAAATCTGGCCCTTATTGTGTGGTTGCTAAAACTTTCTGTATTTTAAGTTAAATGATATCACGTTTTCAAAATGGACTGAATATAATGACTTTTGGATGAAGGTGCAACAATTCTTCGAGAATTCATCACACAACGTGGAGCGAGCTGTGAAATGTGGGGCATCTAGTTGCCATTCTGGCAATCTCTATTTCGACACTAATACAGCCCACAGCTTAACTGCAGCTGTGCCAGCGCTGACAGCTTCCTAATAAAGAATATTTGTATATCGAAATATATGTTATGTATGTATGTAATATTCCTTTTTTCGGGAAGTTACTAGTTCCCAATGTCGTTCAAGGTTAGGCTACTAGAAGGTGATATTTAAGGTTAATCTGTGGAGAGGGAATAGTTATGGTTAGGCTGCAAGACATGGTTGGTTAGGGAGGGGATGTTTAAGGTTATGGTGCAGGACTGGGAGGGGTAGCGGTGGGTTATGGTTAGGTTAAGGGAAGGTAACGGTTAGCATTAGGATGAAGATAATAGTTCTGTCACCACTGGAATCTTTGAAGACACACCAGTCATGCAAACAACTGCCTAAAATTGACCATGGTCGTTATGTAACTGCCCCAAAGTGATCTGTCAAAATATAGATCATCGGAGCAGCGAACTACACCCAAATGTAGACGATGATTTTCCCATTGCTCTTTTAAGTGTAGTTAGGAGTTATTTCTGTGTGGTCATAGCTGTCTTCCAGCCCTGCTTTTTTCACAGGGTTAAGTGTACAACCTGTATTACTTTTGCTTTAGTATCTACCATATCACATGACAGGGTGCTGATATATAATACATATTGTAATGTTTGGGTCTCATCTTTATTTTTGTAATCAGTTTTTCCCATATATGCTCCAATATATTTTCACTGTATATCTGCTTCAATTAATGTTTTATATTCCATAAGAAATATTTTAGATAATAATAATAATAATAATAATAATAATAATAATAATAATAATAATAATAATAATACTCTGCTACATAAAAATAAGAAATCAAACACAGCACAAGTTAATCAGTTTTCTTTTTAATGAAAGTAGAGATATAGTAGTTATATCATACAAAATAAAAGGTAATTTGAGCACATATTATAAAGTAAAGAGTTTGCTTGGATTGGTTTAATGTAATAAAATGACAGAATAAGTAAACAATGCAAATCATTCATATCTCTACACTTGTAAACCTTGATTTTTGAGAAACTGTAAATATATTGTGCTTATAATAGAACAATTTCATTCAAGTTCTTTTCAGGTTTGGAGATGAGATGAGGTTTATAGAAAGCCTTTCAGGAACATTGGCAAGAACTATAGCCACAAACATGTTTTAGTAAAGTTCATATGGAATGCTAGCTGTACAGAGTGTTACTGAAGTCATCATATGCTATTAGTATGTGGAATGTTAACCCTTGGATTGCTTGCACCTTATTATTGCAGTGCAGTGGTAAAAGGACCAGTTCTTTGGCACAACTTATTTTGCAAACTAGATAAGTAGAATAAAAAATGACAATAATGGGAAAAATATGTAATCTGCAACAGAAATGTAAAAATATATATTTTTAAGAACAAAAATCTTTTCTGTCTGGCACTATTTGTTTTTCTATGGTCATTAAAGTCTAATATCTGTATAATATGATTACAGTTAATTATTTTTTGTTTGTTCTTGTATTCAAAGCGACAGTTTGCAATACATATGGAAAAGAGTTTTTGTTTGTGAATATAGGAAGCTACTGCCTGCTTTTGCATTTAGAAAACAATCATGACTTTGCCAAGGTGCAGAATTTGCTGCTTTATTTTGCTTTGCCTGTAAGACCACGTAGGAACTAATGCTGTCTGAGGTGTGAATGCAGTTTCTATCCAAAATATGGTCTTAAATAAAAGTTACACCAGAGTAAGGCACTATACTGTCCACTCAGAAGATGCATGTGCCAGATGTTTGTGCTAAGTAATAGAATACGTAAGTTTCACTATACACACTCGGTTTATAAAGTACAGTGATGCTCATTTATACCTTTTCCAAAAGCAGGGAAAATTCAGCCATACATGGTGGGAAATTGCATGCATGGGGAGAGTTGAATTGGGCTTCAGAAATCATTAAAAGTTTGTTTATACCATTTCATTGTCCTACAGAAAAAGTGTATGACTCATCCTGTGAATTGAACGGGTGATGTCTGCTTCATTGTCCGAGCCAGCAGCTGCTAATTGGTAAATAAACAAACCTTTAACTAGCTTCCCTGCCATGTCGCAAAATCAATGCCCCTTGTACCCTGCCCAATTGTATGCTTACAATATAATGCAGAAAATGCAGACCTCAGCATATATGTGGATGCTACACATCTATTAAAGATGTATTATTAAAGCTTTTGTATTTTGAATATGTGCTGTATAATAATTTTGTACATGGTGACCACCATTCATCTTTTTGGGATAATAAATTCTATAGCATAAAGTATCTCTGTACTGTGAAATTCTTATTTATAACTTAACATTTAATCTGAACCTGAGTTTAGCAGCATTAATGTAAAGTCTCTGATTGGCATAAACCACTGGACTTCACAGCAGCCATTATCCTTTAAAAAGTATTCCATTTCTTACAGGCCACAAGCTTCCATGCCTCAATACAATGGGCTAGAGCGATCTGTTTAGGAATGTCATCCTTTAACTCCGGGAAGGACACTTGTTTTCCAACAAGGAGAGGACCCAACACATCTTTTAAGCTGCCAATGAGAAATTAACAGTTAGATTTACAAAATTTTAAATAAGTAGCATGCAAATGCAAACATAATCATGTATTTTCATGACGGCAAGAAAGAAATACTGTTAAAATGATGAAATTACATGAATGTTATGTATTTAATTAAAACAATTTAGCCCGTGAATATCGCTAGGCTTTAGAAACATATTAGATGGTAGCCAAATGCTACAGATTCAGGTTTTATTTTTAATCAAGTTTCAAGGGATGGTAATGCAAACTTCATAATTAGAGGGCCCATCTAAAAAGTAGCAAAATCCCATGTTTATATCTGAGCTTTTTTTAGTACTGAGTGAGACATAGAGGCTCTATCTCCAATCTGCCAGTCACATTCTCATGCCAATCTTCATCTTCATCAGTGTGTTTTTGCCTCTTTTTTCAAGGGTAAGGAGGTGCATGTACCATAATTGCATATGTCTGTGCATATGTAAGAGGCCAAAATGTCTAAGACATATTTTCCTAAAACGATCTCAGAATTTAAAGCAATATAGCAATTTCATTCACAATATTTACAAAATGGATAAAACATGAATAAAATATAAGTAACGTAAATATTTCAAGCGTTGCATATAAAATGTTTGTTGTATTTCAGTCAGTCACTCTTATATTATATATTGCATAACTTACATCCATGAAGGAGGGAAATCAGTGACACATTGTTGCTTTTTAAGTTTTAGTGTGATCATCTCATGTAGCTCGAGAAGAAAGAGGTTGACTCCATTTTGCTCCAGGAACAGGTTTAGTAAGCGCCGTCCTTCCTCACTAATAGCTGCCTTATAAGCTTCATCCACATCTGGAAATGGGTCCTGAAATACAATCTTCAGTAGTCAGCAACCCAGCAAGTTTCTACAATTAAGCATCCTTATGTTATACAGTTATTGAACACAGTTGTATTTCTTACCCTTTTAAGATGTACAAGATGTGCAGACTTAAGAGCATTGAGTAATTGCCAAAGAGCAATGGTGTTTTTCAGGTGACAGCGTTTCAGCGCCTTCAAGAGGAATGTATGAATAAATATTAAAAAAAAGCAAAATATGCTATTTACTACAGTACTCAGAGTGGAATGTGAAAATGTGTTTTACTGAAACTTCTTTATATAGTAAATATGGAAGAATTCTCACCTCAAGGACATGTGCGCTGCTCTGCTCCCCCATCTGTAACACCTCCTCAACATATTTAGGTAAGAGAAGTTCTGGATCTCCTCCAGATGTTGCCAGAAATCCCAGAGAGACATCAACAATGTTTAAGGCCTCACAGACATCACTAAAGTCTTTCAAGTCTTTGCTTATAAAATCTATTGCAGAGTTTGATAAAGATTCCTAAAAAAAAAAAACAAGCAAACAACTATTTTTTACAATTTATATATTAATTTTGCACAGATCTTTAAATTAAATTTCAGAAATTATATTAAGATTTTTTGGATTCTTCTACCAATTTATTATTTCCAATTTTTTATTTATTTCTCCTTTGAAATAGTGTACATGATGGTTTGATTGTATTTCCCATATAAGACAGAAAAAAGTATGCAAATACTAAATATAAACAATATATGACACAAGAACCAACGTATAGCTTAAAAATATATTATACGATACCTGCTTTAGCCTTTTGTTCACATCCATAAATAGGTTCTCGTAGTTACGATCATGAGAAAATGTGTGAGTTGGTAATCCCTAGGATATAGGTTATTTAGAAAATATAATATATATACATAAAAATCATGTACAGGATGGACTATAAGTCCCCCTGAACATGTGTTACTGCACACCAAATTTGAAAAACAAATACAAAATAATGTCCAAAAATCACAGACTAAAACTGCTGGGACAGAAGCGGCCAGCAATGCAATACTAACTAATTTGTAGTTTCAGTGGGTGAGTAATTTGTTTCCGCGGGGCAACCTCCCCTATAAACTGTAGTAGTTGTTCCTCAGTCATCATATACAATATATATATTTATTTTTTATTTATTTGCACGAAGCTATTTTTGACAAACAACTTAACATGGACATGTACAGGTGATATAAAGTATGTACACATTATTGTCCAGCGCTAGTGGCACCTAGATTTCAACAAAAATTAGTTTTGCCCTGCCCTAGGTCATATAATAATCTTACTTTAAACATGGAAGAAGACTTACAAGCATAGTGATGAAAGGTTTGCCTTGGAAAAAGCGACTGGCGATTTGGTGCTGGATTTTTGGAAGGTCAAATTCTTGTAAGGTTTCTGTACCGGACTCCAGACTGTATTGGCAATTGGATAGGATTATAGGCAACAGATCCTTTTCCATTTCGTAGCTGATCACATGCAGATCCATTACTTCAGAAGCTTTAATAGAATACCTATAAATCATTTTATTAATTTAATATTGTAAGAATGATTTAATCTCCACACAGATTGCTATTATTACTACATACCGCTGTTCATTGTTGGTGTATTTTTGCAGTGCGTATATAAAGTCATTGTGTAGAGTTATGAGGTAGCTGACGAGGGCAGTTGCACATAGCCCTTTTCCCTGACGGCGAGGAAGTAGATAGGCAAAGTCGCTGTCCATGGTAAGGATTTCATAACACGTGTCATCTGACAGCTTTATTTCACCTAAAATGTTATATATTATATATATTATATATACTTTTTTATTTTTATAGAATAAAAATTGTTACTGAAGCTAATTCTTCTCAGTCAAGTTCATTATTTTTGACCAGTTGGCTCAGCACTATAAAAATGTATCTAGGCCAGTGGTTCCCAAACTTTCTCAGTTTGAAGCACCCTTATGGTCTCCATATTTTTTCAAGGCACCCCTAAGGCAAAAATAGAATAGAATAGGAAACAGAAACATTCCATGGCACCCCGGTGAGAGCATTGTGGCACCCCAGGGAGCCGCGGCACACAGTTTGGGAACCACTGGTCCAAACAATCATATAGTGCTGATGCTTATCAATGTCATACAGTGTTCGTGTGGCTAGATTTTGGTCAGGTGTCTGGACTATTAGATAAGTGCAACTTAAATTGTACACTGAATATGAGCAATTAGCAAGTTAATAAATTTAGAGATAGACAAACAATGTTTTCTGGTAGTCTGTGGTATGTAATTGTTTTATTTTATTACAATAATATAGTATTATGGGGGGGGGTTTAAAGAATTTTTTCATAACGGCTTAATCAGGACTTAGCAATAATTACACACATCTGGTATTATTGTTCACCCTATCTTTTACCAAACAGATTTCACTAATGTCACTACAGTCCCAGCCCACATAATAATTTACTGTACTTTCTATGGAACACAAGCTCATTAGTACGAAATAAATGGAGAAAGTTTATGACCAACTACTGACCGTTGGTTTGAAGGGAAACTCGCAGATGATTCCAAGCAACTATGAATTGTTCTATATACCTCAGAAGAACAGACCGAGAACCATCTAATTTATGAGAAAAAACATTGAGAGTGTAAATATTAGACTTTTCTTATGTGTGCTATAATTAGACTCTTGGGTAAGTAAACATAAAATCAAGCAGCTAATTGTCGGCTGTGTGTATTTTAGAATGTGGGCCCATTACGAAAATCATGCTGCAGACCCACCGCCAGACCTGACGCTCCGTCTAGCAGACAGGTTAGTGCAGAGAAGAGGATATAGTTTAGTAGTCTTAGGGTAAGGCGCAGGGAGGAGATGATTGGGAGAAGGGGAGACTTAGGGTTAGGCAGCAGGAAAGGGATGGTTAGGGTAAGAATTAGCTTTGCTTACCTGTCTGTGGCAGACAGGAAGTTGATTAATACGTTCCGTCTTTGGAAATGGGGTGTCGAAAATGGCCCTTTCAAAGAAAGGCTGATCTCAACAGCGACCCACTTCCGACAGTTAGTGAGGCCACAGAGTACAGTTTATAGAGGAATAGGAAAACACAGAGTTTGAGCCCCACAGAAGGGGTTCAAGTGGGTGTTCAAAATACAGTGCACTGTCTGTACACATAGAAATTATAATCTCAATAAAACACAGAAAGGTATATGATGCCAAAGAATTTTGCAATTTTATTGCCAGCTGTAATAGCTGAATTAGAAGGTAACACACAGCTATAATAGCTGATTATGTAGTAGCGATTTTTAAGATGCCCCAAGCAAGCAAAAAAATATAAGGTAAGTACAGTTTAGCAATAAATGTAGTATAACAGAGAAAGATACTCAGCTATATAAGTCAGCAGGTAAAGGGAGAGCCAGAGTCCATTCAAAAATAGTCCAGGTATGTTGAGGAGTGAGTACAAGTCTAATCTAATCCAGAAATAACTGTCCCTAATAAACACTACCAACCTCATGGTCAGGCTTCACGTATTCCACGCAAGTAAACTCACCCTCCCTATTCTCAGCAGGCATATGAGTCTCAGGAATGTGGACATCTGGTCTCCAGGAGTATTGTGGGGATGAAAAGCAGCGGGGCACCAGTGCACGCGGTGCGTCCGCCTGAGTCAGCTTTCTGTGTTTTATTGACATTATAATTTCTATGTGTACAGACAGTGCACTGTATTTTGAACAGCCACTTGAACCCCTTCTGTGGGGCTCAAACTCTGTGTTTTCCTATTGCTCTATTTTGGCTGTACAGTAGCACCCCCCCAGTGTGGGGGTAGGTCTCACCTAGTGATATACATATATGTGCGGCAGAATCCCTGTGCTTTACAGTTTATAGAGGCAGGTTAATGAAACAGAACTGGTTATAGACAATGGGAAAAATGTGTGTTTCTTCAAATTAAATACCTTTAAACAGAACTGGTTTCCGTACGAAAACATTAATTTGCTGTTCTATTGTCTGAATCTTAAACTGAGTTACTAATAACCCGTTCAGATTACCATGAAAAAGCCGGGGTTTTCATGAAATTGACGGCTTTCATGAAAACCCCGGCTTTTTCTGGCAGTGTGAACGGTGAAGCCGGGTCTCTTTAGCCGGGTCTTAGACCCGGCTAAAAAGAAGGGTTTTTGCCGGCTTTTTTAAAAGCCGGCTTCACCCGTTCACACTGCGGTGAAAAGCCGGCTGTTTAAATAGC
>WWET01000562.1:21449-40329 GCA_011038615.1 Limnodynastes dumerilii | reverse complement strand
AAGAAAAAAAAGCCGTTGTTTTCAGCGCAGTCTGAACACACCAGGCTAAAATTTTCAAAATTTTGCCCACTGCCTAAAAAGCTGGCTTTGTAGGCAGTGGCAATCTGAACGCGGTATAAGAGATTGCCCTGCTGACACTGATAATAATAAAGTATGCATAAATGTGCATAAAATCCTGCCACTTTATGGGAGCCTTCCATCTTTTCCAAATGCCTAAACCTGCAAGAGGAAAGGTGCTTGTAGATTAAGCTTTGTGGGGGCGGCTTTAGGCATTCCACACGGATCTGCGCTTGGACGGAACACAGATCCATGCGGAGAACTAAAGGCATGGTTATTTCTGTAGATTTGGACCTAAGTCTGCACGTGAGAGGGGAGTGACATAGACGTTTACTTCCCTCTTCCGTGCGGATTTCCAGACCCAATATGTAGGAACACGTACAGAGTTCTGAATCCTGTCCTAGGCCACAAGGCTTATATTCTAGTTTGGATCAGTCCCTTTATGAGTAAAATGATTACAAAATTATTAGGTAACACAAACATGTTAAACAGAATGCAACAGAGAAGAGAAAAAATAATTATTGTAGAGTAAAGTAAGTGATTGCATTGATACTGAGATAGTATAGTATAAGTTCAAGAAGGTCCTCAATGAATTTCATTGCACATGATGAACTTTCAGCAGTACAACCCTGGAAACATGTTAGTGAGTGGTTAATACAAACCAGAGGTAATGCTTTGTAAATAGTCATTTATGGTTTTAAAGTTGATATTGCTGCAGTTTTGGAATCTTTTCACCAGCTCTTTTTGAAGATTCAGAATTCCTGGCAAACACTTCACCATCCGAAGCTCAGATTCCTAGGAAAACATACAGTGTCAGTAGTATTATTATTTACTGCTATTACACAGTCACCATATTCTCCACAGCTCTGAATAAAGAATTCAAAAGAAAATACATTGATAGCTATAAATGAAAACACATCAGAAAAGAAAGAAGCAGAACAGAATAAATCATTTTTTGAGAAGGCTGAATTTAGTCAAGTAAATCGTATTTGTTGAGGTTTTAGCTTTATTCCATAATGAGATTATTGATAGAAAAAGATGTAATAAAGGACTCAATAGACCCAAGAATTGTTGTCCAATTCCAACTTTTATTTTTCCCATTTTTTGGTTTTCACTTGAGAAGAAGAAAGACAGTTCCACCTCAGAGGAAGGGGGGACCCATTCGGCATCTATTTCTTCCCTCCAAGATCTCCCCCTGAGGTGGGAATGTCACGATTCACGGGCCACAAAATAGGCGGGGCTTAAAGTGCCCGTTAGGCCCCACCCCTTTTGCGGTCTGCAAATCGGGACAGTCCTGCCTCATTCTCCTATAGTTGCCGCTCTTTTCAGATGCCTTCTATGTCTGCAGTTCTTTTACGTAAAATGCACCCAATCAACTCTACATCAAGAATGTGCCAACATGAACTTACTTTCTTTAAGAACTTCCATAATAGCGGGACAGCACCATTCCCGTCTTTCTGCTGTACAACGTGTAGTAAATATTCAATAGAGATCCGTTCTCTGCAGCTCCATATTTTGGAACAATGCACTTGACTGTCCCTTGGTAAGTCCATTTTTTCTCCACCAATCAATGGGTCTCCATACACAATTTTTACTATTGGATTGGAGCTTATCCTCTCATCTTTGCTGATGTAATTGTTCACAGTCATGAGATGCTTATCTAGATTCTGGGGGTAAAGTTAAATAGAATTTTAGAAAAAAGAAAAATAAGATTTGCAAAAAGATGTACTTTAGACATTCAGTTAAAGTGTTTATTTGAAAATGTGTCAACGAGCACTGTGGGGGTAAAAAAGCATTTAAATGCCCTTAGCAGTTGGGCATGTTTTCTTTGGGCTCTGACGCTGGATTTTTTATTTGATTTTATTTATTAAAAAATGTTCTCACAAAAAAGGGATGCTTCCCAGTGATTGGATAGCCTAGTTAGGGACAGGTAACTAACCAGAGATGGTTCAGACTGGTAATTCCAATTCTGACCTCTCTTGGGAGGAGGATAAGGAGCATAAGTTTAAGATACATGAAGGAGACATCACTCCAAATATCTTAGATGGGAAATCATGTTTACACAATATTGACTGTTATCTTCCTAGAGGGATGAAACCGGGAGGCAGATTACCTCAGTTACAACAGGGTCCACCTGGAAAAATAGTCTCTTTTCTGCACCCTGATGAGCCATGGAATATTAATTTGGTTAACTGGGCTCTTATTAAGCTATTTCAGTTTGTGGATCTCTGTCATGTCACCTGGAAGTTATCTTTCTTGTTATCTTATCTGAATGCTGGATGGCCAGGTAGAGGGTGTCGGTTTGTAACCCTCCTTTTTATTCTTGTTTTTTTCTCTTCGGGCCAGGAGGTACTTTGTACTAAACCCTCTTGCTCCTACTTTCTCTCTTTGATCACAGTCTCGTGATGCTTCTTGAATGTTGTTGGATGTTAACTGGCCTTGTCAAATCAACTATTTGGTTGGCTTATATTCAATCGGCTAGGCTGGTGCCGGTGGGCCTGAAGGCTCATTCTACTAGAGCTGCCAGTGTTTCATGGGTGCCAGTCACTGGGCTTTGGTTGAACAAACATGGTAGTCTGTCAACACTTTTGCAAAATCTTATAAGTTGCAAGGTTTTACATCATAGGATGCAAACTTTAAATGCAAGTTTCTGCATACATCCCTCCATTAGGGGCAGCTTTAGAATATCCCCAATGTCTGCAGTGTCCCCCAATAGGATGACAGAGAAAGGAGGATTTTTGGGGAACACTGCACTCCCACCCATTGCTCTGATTGTTAGTTAGTTAACTAGCTCAGTTTTCTTCTTGTTTATGCCCTCTATTGACTTGACTATTACAAAAAACTGGTGTGCTTCCCTTATGGGAGGGGCATAATAGGGGGAGAGCATTCCAGTTAACACTGAAAGTTCTTAAAGTGCCCTGACTCCAGGACCACCTATTATAACCCCAATTTACTAAGAAAAATGGATTTTACAGTGAGTGACAAAATTCTCTTTTTTGTCCTGGAACCATTTATCATATGTATTTTTTTATTTAACAGTATAATTAACTGGATACCCATGAGGACTGCATTCTCTAATCAGACGTTAGCAAATTGGCTGACTTACTGGACGAATTTAAAAGGCAATTAAAACACCAAACTTACCTCCAGCACAGGGGAAATAACAATTGATGAAAAATGTTTCTCCCAACGGTTTCTCATTTCTTTTGTTGACCAAATATCATCAAAATTTACAGGCCCTAAAATCACAATAAGATTAAGCAACGGTCTCTCTGCTTCTGTACTTTAAACTGGTCACCAAAATTTTTAAGATGAAACAAAAACTAAAATATATTTTATTTAGCTTTTTTAATTATTATATATGTATCTCAAAACTCTTGATTTTTCTTTTTGATTATGGGATTTCAGGAGTAAAATAGTTAGAGGATATACAGTATATGAAAATTAACCATGGTTTTAAAAGCACAATTTTAAGGAAAATAAGTTGTTGAATGCAAGTTTTCAGGTCGATAATTGTATAGTGTGTATGCTGGACTAATTTTGTGACAGCACAAATAGTACAGAAACGCTTCTGAATGATCATAGTATTAGTCACTTTTGGCCAGATCCAGACCCCCACGTGCTTTATGTGCATGCGGGGGTCCGTAGTTACGCTCCCGTAGCAGGAAGTGTACAACTCCTGCACTCCCTACTGTCGATAGGAAATCTGGACACTTACGTGTCCAGATTCCTACTTTAACTGTTATGACTAGGTCGAGGGTGGGGACTAGGCTTCCCTGCCCCCGACCCCTCATTTTCATGGCTATCCCTGCCTGTAGTCGGGGATACAGACATCGTAACTGAAGGGTCAGCGTACTCTCATAGGTAACTTCTTTACATACATGAGTACTTACGCTGTCGGAACATCAGGTGTGTGCATGCACAGATGTTCTGAGTCGGGGGACTTACGCAAATGACTTGCGTAAATCCTCTGTCAGTCTTTAGTTCTGGATCCAGCCCTTTGCATGGAAAATTCAGCAGCCAGCGCTATGCCAATCCTACAATCCTACATGGGCCTGATCCAGACCTACGCTCATGAAACGCTGATGTGCGTAGCGTATTTACGCCGGCATATCTACGATGCACCCCCTTCGGCACTCCCCTTGGTTATAGTTAATTTTGCTTTTTTACGCCCAGCAAACCCTACTCTAACTTTTCTGATCGTAACCTCGGGCGGCCGTAAGCTCACTGTGTAGTTACAACGCTTAGCACGCCCATACTGTACGATTTAAATGCCTCATCCTGCCCTTGGTGCGTATTTACGGATTTCGTATGGCAGACACGCCCCCTTAAGCGTTGTTACGAAGCTGCTACGCTCAAGGCCCATACGCTCAGAATTTCGTAGCGTAACATGTGTAATATCAGCCCCGCGCATGCGCAGTAAGTACAAATGGCCGTTTTTACGCTTACAACCGTCATAAAAACACACTCGAGCGTAGGTCTGGATCAGGCCCGTTGTGACCGTGGATTGGGCAGTGTGTACATGTTACACAATTTCCCCAGCTATTGAATTGTTTTGCTAGGAGCAGGGTAATCATGCTAGTGTATACCCAGCATTATGCTTCAGAAAACTCCTACATCACTAATGCAACCAGAGAACAAAAAAATCAATGGTCAGAGTAAAGCAGCAAAACTGGAAAAAAAAAAGCAAATGAAGGATATGGTGCTTATAAATATTCATAAGAATATCAGTTTCAAAAGCTTTTATTTTTTGACAAAATTAATCAAAACTAACAAATGAAAAAGAAAATAATATTAATCGAAAACAGCCTAGAAAAACACAGGACCGTATCCATTGTTTGAAAATAAGAGGATACTAGGCTATATTAGGTTAAATTTATACCTGGGCAACACCATGTTGAATTGCAGGTGAAGTAATTTTTCCTACCCAAATTTTAACATATAAAAGTAAAGTATTCTCCCTGTATGCAAATAATAAAATTAATCTGACTCCCCTGTAATTCAACATGGTGTCGCCCAGGTATAAATTTTCACCTAATATCCTCTCATTTTCAAACTCTGGATCCGGTTCACAATATTTAATATGACTTTAAAACCATATAACACACGCATTAACAGTAACACATAGAATTAATTAAAAATGATATGCGTGTCCTTCCACAAAATTCTAGTAATATATTGTAGACTACAGTATATAAACCTACAGACTACAGTACAGTATATTAACTTACATTGCCCAGGCTGCTGGGGATTCATCATTTGACAAAACATAAGATGTACAACAGTCATGGTTTCATCAGCGCTTTTTCCAAGTGTGTTCTTCAGGAATTCTAGATCTTTTTCTATGTGACGGAACAGGAAACGTTGAACATCTTGAACTGGTGGCTTTACAATGAGCCTCAGGTTCTGTAATTAAGAAGGGTGACTTGGACTGTGACAAGTGTTTAATTATTGCTTTGTTTATTTATGAACTAATTTCTGTAATTTTGAGATCTTACATAGAATTGAGAGATAGCAAGATCAGTAGAGGACATAGACCAAAACAAAAACTGAGCTACATGGTGGACAAGCAGATGATTCAAAGGTCAGCTTCAGGTGACTATTCTAGGAATTAAGGACCTTTTTCACACTTAAGAATAATTAAGGTTCTTAATTATACGCAAAAAATAGCCATGTGACTCCCCTGACACACCACCGGTTTTCAGCTTCACATAACCGACTTACGAATGCCATAGGGCTACCTTATCTTTAGGTTCGTAGTTGTGTGTATAGGGTGGCTAATTACGTAACTTGCGTATACTGTGTATATTAAGGTACTGCACATGTGCAGTATATCCCTTCTTAAATACATGCACTTAAAAAGCAGCATTTTATTAACTGTGAATCAGATACTAAGTGTCTGACCTTAGAATAACTTGCCAACCTTGTCGCTCACTTGATAAATTCTGTATCATTGTCAAAGTGTATGCCAAATTTTTACCTGTATATCCTTTTCTGATCCCAGAAGCATTGTTAAATGTGTTATTAGTCTTAGTAATATAAAGGCAGGGGCAGCTATTTCTCGGTCCAAATTTACATTTGACCCAAGACTTTTTGGGTCTCCCAACACATGTCCTGTTTGAGTCCTGTCAATATTTGCCCCCCTGTTAAAAAAAAAAGATCAATACAAATCAATATTTCTCTTAAAGAGTGGCAGAAAAAAGAGGAGAAGAACAAAATGAGGAGATAACCTAATGGTGGTCATGCCAAGCCTATCCAGCTTCTTAATTAAATGCGAAAGCAGGGAATCGAATGATGCTAGTAGACCACAGGATAAACTTCCACGGAATTGGCTTTGGTATACTTCACTTCAGGATCATGAACAAGCTTTCTGAGATTGAGCCCCATTGTGTTTAAGAGACTTAAACCACTATTGCACAGTCCAACTAGGACCATGGCAATCAGATCCTGTGAGTCAGTTGAAATGCCCTGTTAATTTTCTGAGATTCAAGCAGGTGTGGTCACCGGGATCTGTTCTCAAGATTGAAGGTTAACATCCAGACGAAAGTTTAAAAACTGCAAACTATGGCAGACAAGCAGATGAACAGTTTTTTAGAACAGCTTTTAAGCACTCACAAAGAAGCTCCTTCTGAAACGTCCAAGAGTGAAATTAGTAATAAAGTAGTACTTAACATCCATATAATTTCTTAACGTAAAGAAAGGACACCTCTCTTCTATCCAGAAGGGACTTGTTTGCATGCGTACCAATATTCCAACATTGGAAGGCAACCGCCTGTTGCTGTGTTCCATATGTACAAGATACACATGTGGGTGTGTGCATAGGTATTTAAATTGTACAGTAATGGTTTGGCTATATTGCACACGCTTGGAAATTCATGCTGAATACTTAAGGTAGATTGCGGTTGGTGAATCAACCATCCACACTTCGGAGAGCAGGGGGGTGTCTTGCTCTCTTGCATGTGGTGTTGTGGATCACAAATGCCATACGCTAAGTCACCACCATCCTGAAATGAATTTAAAATAGAGATTTCTTAATTTCATCCTGCCTGGGCCCCTTTGAGTGAGAGCAGCCACAGTTCTCTCCAATCCAAAGAAGATCTTCCTTGGTTGCATGTCCCCCTGGTGGTAGGGGGGAGGCATCGACCTCAGCCCTTAAGTGCCAGGTCTTCTGCAGCCCTGGTTATCAGTGCTTCTTGCCTGCACTATGTATCAGTGTACGGGAGCTGATAGCCGCTAATGGACTCCCGCTGATGTGCGCTGGGGTAAGGGAAGGCTGCAGGCTACTCACCCCAGTTCAGGGACCAAAAAACCTGACTCCTAAGGGCACTTAAAGAAACTGGTTTGCTTCTTTTATAGGAAGGGCATAATAGGGGTGGAGCATACCAGTAATAGTTCTTAAAGTGCGCTTACTCCAGGACCACCTACCGTTCTGTCTACAGTGTCCTCCAATAGGATAACAGAGAAAGTAGAATTTTACTAATTTGTCAACATTTTAATTGTATCATATTGGTCTTTTATAATTAATAAAGTAGTTTAAAAAAAAAGTCAAACAAAACCTACTGAATCATTTTAAATCCTTGTACTGCTTTATGGTCTTCACCACCAATCAAAGCATTACATTCGAAGCATTTACTTATATCCATTGGCTGACCACACTGTTAAAAAAAAATGCAGAGATTAATTATAATAAAATCTTGAAACACTTTACAAGCAATCACTTTTGTATTTTAAATAACATTAATATAGATCAAATGGATTGGATCCAGACTTCCGCAATGCTAGCTACACCATATGCGCGAGCAAGATCCAGACTTCCATAATGGCAGTCTTTTAAATGGCAGCATGGGATGCATATAGTGTGTATGCTAGGTGTCACAACTCTGCCTTTTCTCTGCAGTTCCTTGGCCTGCCAGAGAGGTCACTAGATCCACTCTGGCATTAAATTGCAGTTCCAGGATCCAGCAGGGGAGTCATCGGTGTGTTTTATGGGTGCTAATTATCTTGGACTCTAGTCGCCTGTTGCACCTGCATATAAACCAGCTACTCCCACAACCCTGTGCTGGTTCATTGTTGTTGTTCTCTTGTGAAACTGCATGTCTCCAGGATCCCTTTTGTGTTCATCACCTGCATGCTTTGTGATCTTAGGGTTGTCCGCTGTGCACTTTTGGACTTTTGCTACTATTTATGTTACATTAAAGCCTTATTTACTGTTTACAAGATTCAGTGCTTCTTTCTGGTTCAGCATATCCATATTTGTGAAACTAGGTGGTAGGGGAAAGGTATTTAAATGTCACAGTAAGGACATTCTAAGAACCTTATGCCCTGTCCAGATTTCCGCACTGTCCTCACCTAAAATCTTAAGATATGGTCCATGTATCTAAGAAGACTAGATAGATACAGTGGGGATCTGGCATCAGATCATAATGGTGCTGTGCTCAGAGCTCTGTAATGTAAGTCTGGATCCAGTCCTATGTTTATGCAATTAATATTATATACGTTTACTAAATTGTGAAATGATAGATATCTGCATAGGCCCTGTTGTACCTAAGATATCAGACATCCTGTGCCAGCACAAAAGAGTGCATAATAGTCAATACATTTCTATGCTTTTTAACACACTTCTGATTAATAGGAGCTACAAAATCAACATCTTATAAAAGATATTGTAACATTTGCAAACTACTAAGTGTGAAGACTTTGTGTATACTTACATCTCCAACAACATAATAGTGTCCATTGGGACAACCTGCAGGAAAAGACAAATGTTAATACCTTTACTAAGAAGTGTGCAAGACCAAAAATACAATATTTATGGCAGAGAAATGGTTAAAGAAATGAAAATACTTACAATACCAGCGAAATTCGGGCATTAAAGTTCTAGCAGTGGATAGTGTGTCCTCAGGCATTGTGGGTAAATAGGCGTTCTAAAAAATGGAAACCAATATTATATTACTATACCAACACAATCCAAAACTAAAACATCTACATTAGACGACAATATATTACCTGCATTCTAGCTACAGAAAATGACAAATTCTTCAGAGGTGCGAGAAGGTGATTGTTCCCCGTCAGAAGGACGGCGGCCATGTGTGTGGCCAGGCCAAACACAGCAATGTGTGAACTTTTCATGTCCGGAGCACATCTGAGAAACGTGTGGTCATTGTTAAGCAATTTCTGCACAAAGTCATTAGTGGCTCTCTCCTGGAGGAACGAGGCTCTCTGAATATAGGTCTTCACAGATCTGTGCTCCTATTTTGGGCACATTAGGGAAACATTTTTATTTGGTCTAGAGGTAAATCTTCAATAGCAAAGCATTAGACATTTGCAGACCAGTCACTATGGGCCCGATTCAGTTGCCGGTGAAGTTTTCAAAAAGTTTGCGTCGGTAAAAATACGATGCCTTCGCCGGCAATTGACCGATAAAAATTTGCCTATTCAATTATTTTTTTACCGCTGCGCTAAAACAGCAGGCAGCGGTAAAAAAATAACCAGAGAAAAAAAAACTCTCTGTTAACGCCGCAAATCACCTCCTGCTAGCAGGAGGTGACAGGCGCTAGTGAGAGACTATTACCCAGTGCCTGAAATCACGTTCTCTCGATACTTCAGGCACTGGGTAATAGCCTCAGTAGCGCTGGCACTTCCTGCTAGCAGGAAGTGATTTGCAGCGTTAACAGAGAGATTTTTTTTTCCCCCTAGCAGCTGCTCAGCGGTCCCTGGATGGCAGGGCATGGTGCCTAATGCCCTGCCATCCATGGGCATGCTGATGCTTGTAGTTCTACAAGCATCAGCATGCCCTGTTGGGGCACAACATAGGGCAGTGTTAAAAATCCGCACCTCTCATAGGTGCGGATTTTTATCGTTAAAAAAACGGCGTATTTTTAACGCTAAAAAAGAATTGAATTGCAATAAAAAATAACGCCGGTAAATTAAAAAAAAAAATGCGTTAAAAATACACCGGCGAAGGATTTTTTCCTAATTGAATCGGGCCCTATATCTGTTAATTGACAACAATAATGAAACACTTACAGGTGCTGCTCCTTGGTCTCTGTTATTTGTAGTTATTTCCCGGAATACAGCGAGTAGCGAATAAACAGCCAGTTCCCGATCAGAACACTTACATTCCTTAGGTAGAAAGTAAAAGCTCGGTGACTACATGGCAGTGCTAAAGTACAGTTTAATGATTATTGATCCAGAATTTTCAGATCCCAGAGCATATGATTTGCATATGTCCCGGGTTGCAATAACTAGGCATACAATTTAGTTCCATCCTGCATGTTTTTATTGAATTGTGAAACTTAATAAATGTTTTCTGATTTTATTTTACATGCTCATCTTTATTGAGAGAAAAGGATCCATTGAACTTCTACACTTGCATCACAGATTTTATCTAAGCCTCTGGATGAAGTTTTTCTGACTTTTTTAGATTTTTAGAATATTTTAGTTTTATTTTCATATTCTGAAATTTGTTATCCCACCTTTACTGGCACTCCCTTCTTAGTGAGATAACTCCAGCGCGATAACCTTATTATCATTTGTTATTTATTATACATGTCTTTGTCTTTTAACCACTCCCACTCCCATGGATGAACATCTGACTGCCAAGGGCTACACTATGTTTTATGACTTAAGCTAATGGAAATTTGAGTAAGTACATCTGGATGTGTATGCATTAAGAGGGGACAACTACATGTACAATGACTAAGAGGGAACGCTCACTTGTTAACTCAGCACAGCACCTCTGATTCAAGCTCATTCCTATTCTGTCTGGATGGGTTGGAATGATCGGGTAGTAAGAAAAAGCGGCAGTTAACTCTTTAAAAAAACATGGAAATTAGGGAGAAAAAAATTGGAATTCTCGATCCGGCCTTAAATGACTACATTTTATTTTTTTCAGATACTGGGAATGCCAACTGTGCGAATGCTGTATATAAACCCAATGTGTACAAGAGAAAGGCTCTGCCCTTATACATAATTAAGAAGGACATTAATTGGTCAAGATACAGATCATTTTCCCTAGTCCTGATCAGTATAGTCTGCTCAATTCTCCTGCCAATGATTGGTCAGGTTCTTCAAATTCATACTTGAATTTGGTGTTTTGAGTGGAATCCATTTTTATCTATGTGTCTGTGCAAAGGTGTAAGAGCTGCTAAACAATAGACATCTTTTGTTGTGTATCTGTGAGCAGCCAACTAGGGCCATCTTCACCTGTGTTACGAGACAGGTACACAAGGGCGAGTCTAACTACTGGATGGTGTTCACCAGAGCCCCTGATGGTGGAGATTGACTTGGCTGCGCATCTGTAGCAGGTCTTGGCCCCAGTAACCAATCTTGTGCTGGATAGAGGTAAGTATAGCCAGAGACAAAATGGTACAGCAAGTGCGAGGGACACACACTGTCCAGGTAAGGCAGACTGAAGTGCAGGTTAAATACACCGTAGAGACTGATAGGTTGGACAGAAGGGAGTTAAGAATAGCAATAAGCTGATGACTGGAGTGCAGATGGTAAAAACAGTCAACTCTGATAGACTAAACAATGAAAGGTAAATAACAGTAATAACCAGATAACTGGAGAGCAGATGGTATAAATAGTAAGCTTCCGATAGACTGAACAGTGAAGGTTTAAGCACAGTGTTTACCAGATGACTGGGGTGCAGATAGTAACAGTATAACACAGTTAGACTGGACAGCAAAGGGTTGAGCACAGAAATAACCAGTTACCTGTAATGCAGCTGGTATTAGCATACTCAACCAAAGTGCAGGTGTAAAGGCTCAAAATACCCAGAAGCCTGGAGGTAGAATACCTACCAGAGGTTAAACATAAACTGGAGCTCTCACTCAACACACAAGAAGACACACTCACAATAGGAAGAAAAAAATGGCAGCAAACACACAAGATATAAAAAGTTATTATCAGCTGGCAGACTAGGATGGAACGCTATAACCGGCGAGACGGGGATTTAAAAGCTGAGGCGCCCAATGAGGACATCGGGAAAAACCCACCCATACAAGAGACTGGCTGGATCGAAGGAGAAAGTTACAAATGAATGAAGCAGTCTACATGCCATCACAAGCCTTGTGATGAAATATAACACCATGTCATCACCCGTCAGTACTTTTCCTTCTGCCCAGTGCTTCCAATAAAATAAAAAACTGAAAATGTAAATGTTGATATCTTTAAACAATAAAACTAACAGGGTCAGAACTTTTAAAATTCCACAAAAGGAAATAATTTACTGTAATAAATAGTAATGGTTATACTTTAAAGCGCAAACCTTTATAAGTAAATAATATAACAAAAAGTCTACAAGTCAACAATCTGTAAGCCACAGCATCTGTCTCCAAGCAACAGAAAACCAGGAAGCAATGAGTAGCAACAGAGGATGGGTTCTTCTCGCAGCTGTAGCAACAAACTAATAACATTTGCTATTAACAGCGGGTTCGCTATCCCCAGACTTCTGCTATATACAGAAAAGTTAAGACATAAGGTAGGGAACAACTTAAACATCTGTAGAGAAAACGACAAATGCTGTCACTGCAACACATAAAGGTACCTGCCCACCTTTAAATAGTATTTGTTTTTCACACAGACAGTCTCATTAACATTCACCCGCAAGAAGCGCTGTACAGTCTGTTGGAACTATGTATCAGATTCTACTGTATATCCAAACAAATTGACAGTGAAGGATATACACACAAAATGGTTGTTTATGGAAAACGTCAAAATTTTGAGCACTTGTCACACTTCCAGAACAGATTTGGATGCAGACTTTCATACTTGAAGTGTTTCTTTGAACTTTCCCACAGCAGGACAGGGTGCTAGCATATGTCAGTGGAAGGTAAGAGGGAAGTATGGAAATTGTAGAGTGAGTGCATGCTAAGCACCCTCCTCGGTATCCAGACTTCCATTTCAAAAGAGGACGGCTCAGAAATCTTAAGGCAGGGGTCAGGGATCTGTATAACCTTCCCTTGCCCCAGCATCGGATGTCCGCTGCACTCGGAGCTAGGAGGAATGGGCTTTTGGTCCATTTGCCATTTGATCTTTGAATATACAGAAACTGCTCACAGCACTGTGTTCCGGACATAGTTGAGCATCAGATCCTAACACAGTGCGCTATTTATGCAAAGTTTTTTTTACCAATCTGTTTATATCTTAGCCATCAGCGTTCCCAAGGAATATTCTAATTAGAGCACCATTTCAGAACCCCTTTAAGACTATAAAATGGTCTTTGATACTTAATGTGTATTAACATTTATTTGAGTAATCAGATTTGCAAATCCTTACTTTATGACAATTAAATACTTTGTGTACCTTTCAATACTTTGACTTTGCTTTTCTTTTAGATTTCATGCTTATCTTGCATTTCCTGTGCTTGTATGATTTTTATTAAAGAAAATCTAAGTACAGATTTCTCTCTATAAATAAGTACTCTATCTGCCTAATATTGTATCCAAATATTAGTCTCACATTTACAGTTTATAAAAGCCAGTAGGTATAAAAAGAAAACATTTTCATGTATTAGAGGCATGAATTCCACATGTGAATATTGGATACCTGTATGGCAGCTCTGATTTGATCTTCTTTACACTCAATCAGTGCTCTACCAACGCCATCTCTAAGAACTTTATAGCTGTCCCCACACACCAAGAACTGATCAATCTGACTCGTCTGAACGTCCTGTAAGAACAAACAAAAATTTATTTTTAGACTAATACCCCTTTTACACCACCACTAAAAACCCAGTTTATTGCCGGGGCAAGGCCCAACAACCCGGGTTGAGGTGTGGTATGAAAGGTCCCATGGTCCTTTTTCCAGATATAATGACCCAGGAATTGGATGCAGGAGAAAAGAAGAGTTATTCCCGGGTCTGACCCGGGTGGGGGTGCAGTGTGAAAGGTGTGACCCGGGTTTTTGATCCCGGGTCGCAAAAAAAAACAAAAACCTTTTTTGGAGGGATTTGTTTGCTATTGCTATGGCAATAGTAAATAAATATCTCGCCATGAGCCATGCACAAACCCGGGTCCACCCTGTAGTGTGAAAGTGATTATTCCAGGGTCTGTAACAACCAGGATATTGCTGGAGTGGAGATGTGAAAGTGGTATAATGGTTTTTGGACTAACATTAGGTACACACTGCAGATCACTAACATTAGGTACACACTAGGTTGCTAGTGTGTGCTGTCCCACATTGCTGTAGAATTGTTTGAAACTGCATTGCATCATGCAATTTTATTTTTGGGAGCTCCGAATTTTCAAGATCATCTTTTTTCTTCAGAGCGTACTGTAAAGTGCTGAATCATTTTAGTGTGGACAGTACAAATATCAGGTGCAAAATCGTGACTAATTACAGTGTACCCAGTGTATTTTAATTGTTCATTGCAATAAAGGAAACATAATACATAAATACAGAAAAGCTTTTTACTAAATAAATGTCCTTGCATTTTTATCCTAGATATTCACTTGTGGCCGTATGCAGACTACCGGATGTATAACACATACGTCCAGTGTTTAGCATGTTTTCCAACTGCGCATGCATAGTAAATTTTTTACGTTGTCTGCATACGGCCCTTGGTTCCCACTGACACGGATCTTACATTCTAGGTGCTAAAAACACGCTGTAAAATTAGCTGCAAATTTGTGGTCTGTTGACCTTGATATGGCACTACACATAGCTCCTCAATTGTCTGATTTTTTTTTTTTTCATCCGTTGTAAGATGATCCCCATTGGCTTCTGAACATACACAGCCAAATCCTCAGCTAAGGCATCCCAGCTGCCAGGTAATCAGCTTGGATCCTTAGCAAAAAGGAATTCTGCAGGGAAGACATGGACAGGAGTACCCTGCTACGGAACAATAACAACAACACACACAGAGCTGTCTCTTCTTTCTTTATGGGAAAAATTTGACTATAGTATCCCTCTATTACAACAAAGAAAAGGCTACTACTATGGCAAGTGCTTTTTGTGGGTAGAAAACGCTACCTTTTCGGCAGCCCAGTCAAGTTAGTACCTTGCGCAGGAATGGTTTTTGTTCTGACACTGCAGTGGGGCATAAAACCACCCTAGATAATGATTATTAATATTCTATAAACAAACATATAAATTCAAGAAAATATTAAATTAATTAAAAGAAAATCAAAAGAAAGGGGTCTATTTACAAACTTCATTTTCATGTGATAATGACAATTTTCATATGAAAATGAGTATTATCACATGAAAATAAAGGTGTTAATATTTACAAATTGTTATTAGGGGGAGGAAAAAGGGGGCATGTATGGGGAGGCCGCTGGGATAAACCTAAGTGTGTAAATAAAAAAAAAGTTTTGTCGTTTTTTTTATTATATTTTTATTTAAATAATAATTACATTTAAAATATTAATTACATTAAATAAAGAAAGAAAAAAGAAAAACTTAGCTGTTCGGGAGGCACGTCCGACTCTGAAGATTTCAGTGTTTTTCGTGCCGGTAATTTTCAAAGTCCTGCATGGGAGTCTCTGCGCATGTGCAGGACTTCACTCATACAAAGTATGAATTAAATGTCCTGCGATGAGCCTAGAGATCATCGCGGGACCTCACCGGAGGGGTGAGTATAAGTAAATTTAATGAATGAAGCTGCCAGGCTCACTGCGAGCCTGGAACAGCTTCATTCATTTAAAAACATTAAGGTAAGTAAATAGTCCCCAAAGTGTCTTTCCCTGGATGACACTGCTGCACAGTAGCGGAAGCACTGGAGACAATGGAAGCGTTGAGCTCCGGGCGCTAGCCCGGAGGGGGAGCACTTCCATTGTCTCCCTCTGCAGTGACCAGTCCTGGATTTTGTTTCTGAAGGCTCCGGTAATGGGTCCTTGCCAGTAATAAGGCTCTTAATGGCTGTAGGCTCTGTTAAAAAAGATTAACCTTACCTCTTCCCAGAAATGCACTGCACAACGTAATGACGTCACGCCAGTGCCGCCCCCGCCCCCTTCCCTCCAGGTGCCTACGCCATTACAAAAGGACCCGCTAAGACACAAATAAAATCAAGACAACAGCAACAACAAATATTTAACTTTAATGAATAGATTACTCATGTAAATCCCATGACAGTAAATGAGGCCAAAAAGAATCTCCTGAATCTAGGGAATTAAAGTAATATATGAAAAATCTAAATTATATTTTATATTACCTTTTTTTGTAGCATATCTTGAGGGAACATCCATTCTAATGCAGGTTCTTTAAAATGCCTTTGGACAGTGTCAATGCCATCCAGATTTACCAGTTTGCGGATTAAATAAATTCTATACCAGTCATTGCCAGACTTTGAGCATAATTCCTTCACATACTCCAGGAATGTTTTATTGATGGCTCCTGAAACACAGTTTTGACATAACTTTAGTATCACTTGTCGGGTAATCAGCTTTCCTTTCAATAAAAAAAGCATAAAACCCCCCACATAAAATACACTTGTTGCAGAAGGACATTCTCAGACTCAGTGAAACCATAGAACACACCACAGGGCATATTATTTCTTAGACTGGCTATTATTTACAGTATTTAGAGAATAATACGCACAGTTTGATATGCTTATATAACTTTACATTTTTTTACTTGCCAGTTTCTAAATTCATTTTTATCTGCCAGTTTCTAAACTTTTTTTTTTGTTTTTTTACTACAATGTCACGACCAGACTTATACTTAAATTTTATAGATATAACCTATTCTGAGGGGTGATATAGTAATCCATATCCATAGAACAAAACATTAGAAAAAATTTATTTAATATACCCTTTGCCTGGACATGCTGCCATAGCTAATTTGGACACAGGCAACATGGTGTCATTTGAGTGAATATTGTTATTTCTGTTTTGTGATCATCTGAATTGATCTATTAAGTTAAAATGTTGCTATGATATGTTTACAATTGTTTAATCATTATATGCATGTGGCTAGTTCTCCATATAATGTATAGTATGGATTCAATTCAATTTTAAAGTTTCATATACCAAATTTTTAGTTATACTTTCCCTTTGTTTATGGGCCATCTTGAAAAAGTTTTTTGTATTTCTCTTTAATCCGTCACTATCTGTGCATATCAAAGAGTCTGCTGAACTGTATATTCGCCCCATATTATCAGTTTTCTGATACAATTATAGTATGTTTGTCCTATTTATTCATATTTAATGCTATTATTCGCCATATATTTACCTAAGTTAGCTACCGTATTATATGATCTTTATTTTATCTTATTCTAAGTTTTAATATTGTCAATCTGCATTTTTAGAAGTATTTTTTTTATAAAGTTTTCTAAAAAAAATTTCTAAAAAATGTAAAGCTGCACAGCATTTTAAAGTACTTTATTGAAGACATGGTAGGGTTAATTACTCCAGTTGTAATCAACCAGGTAGTACTAGGGACCGTCCCCTCCACCACCTTTACACCGCTTGAAAAAGGGCTCCCGTCCAAAATGTGTCAACGTGTGATTTTCCGGAGGCATTCCTATTCCAGACCGACTGCTTGATGTTCCCTCGTCCACTTCAGACCTTCCTTCAAGATCCATCATACCCAGGACTGCTGCAGTTTTAGTGCATTTCAGACTTCAGGATTTTAGGTATGGAGACTGTTCCCCTCCATCTTTATATTTGTTTTATAAGCTCTTTTATAAATGTTATCTACAGAGTGTCTATTAAACCTTTCTTTAATCTTATTTTTTTTGTTTTCACATTCACTCCTGGCAACCCTGCTGGGGAGTGTATCTTAGGTGCATCATTTGAACTTTAAACAACACTGAATGGACACCTTTACATAAACAGCTCTAATTGATTATTTAGACTTTATCAATTAACTCTTTACCCTGTGCAGATTTTATTACGCTTGTTACCTTTTACATATAAATCCACAAGTTAGTTCTCCTTATCCTCTCAAACTTATTATATTGTTATTTTACTTTGGGAGGTTTTAGAACCCTTCATTGAAGTGAGAGGCTGATGCTTTCTGGTGAGTGCATACCATCAGTATCTAAACTTTTTTCATAATACTATGGATTGTTAAATAAAATCTAATGTAATATTACCCCCCTACTTCACTTTTAGCGACATGCAACGTCGAGTTGGTTTACACTAGCATTACTCAATGGGCTGGCATCCATTAAATATTTTTTCAATTCAACAAAAAAGTCAAGGTTAAATAATTTTCTTCTCAAACTACTCAGATCTATTCCTACAACTAATTACTTAATTTTTGTAGTTCTGCAAATCAGAGGGGCATCCATGGGGACTGCCTGTGCTCCCACCTAAGCAAACTTATATCTAGGTTGAAGGGAGCGGCAGATGGTGTTTACCAAAGCCTGTGACAATTATACTCCGTATATTATGTGGCTTCAGTATATAGATGATATTCTTTTCATCTGGTAAGGTGAAGCACAAAAGTTCTAGGATTTTATTGCGATACTAAATAACAATACTTTACACCTTTGACTTACCTCGGAATTTGATTTTAAAACCACAACTTTCTGGACATCACAATAAAAAGGACAATTAAGGATGGCTTTATTCAGATGCTTTTAAAAAGAAGACAGCCACCAACAGCATCCTTTATAGAACCAGCATGCACCCTAAAGCTACAATGCGGGGGGTACCTTGTGGCGAGTATCTTTGGATGCACTGAAACTGTGTCAGTGTGGTGAATTTCAAAAACAGAAACAAATAAATATAGAAAGTGACGACAGATAAGAGCCACATGGCCCATCTAGTCTGCTCATTTGTTTATTGAAAACTATACTGACCCTAGACCCTATTTACCCTCAATTTGGTTTACAATTTAGGATACCCTTATATTTATCCCAAGCATGTTTAAA
>WWET01000562.1:0-19998 GCA_011038615.1 Limnodynastes dumerilii | reverse complement strand
GTCCTCTTGAATTACCCCAGTTATTAGCGACTGATTGAATAATTCAGTTAATGGTTTTGCCAGCAACCCTCTAAGCTCTTTTAGTATCCTCGGATGTATCCCATATGGTCCCATTGATATGTCCACTTTCAATTTTGAAAGTTCTTTTAATACCTGCTCCTCAGTGAAAGTAGTAGTAATTGCCCCCACTGTATTAATAGTCTTCCCATTCAAAAGTGGACCCTTCCACAGGGTGGCCGAACCACGTTCCAGGCTTCTCAGCAAAAGAGAGCTTTCCAAGGCATATACCATGCATTGATTCAAAATAAGACTATATTACTTGTATCCAAACCCAAGTGTAAGAAAGAGAATCAAATTTGTGCTTTGTTGATACCTTTTGACAAGATGCCAACCAAAATGTTTAGACTTTGAACAAACGTCTTTTTATTTTACTCAGTGATGCTGACCTCAGGGAGTTTGTGTCACAAAACACAGGTGTTATAACATCAGGAAATGTAATTTCCTTACCTTTGTCTGTCCAAACCTTGTCTCCATTGGAGATCTACTCCTCCTGCAGCACAGTCCCACCTGGACCAGTGCAACACGTGCCATTGCTAATGTGACTGATTCCTGTGTTTTCTTGTGGATACTTTGTGTTCCTGGCTCCTTGCTATTTTCTCAGTGTCATTACATCTCTGCTAAACTTCACTGTGACTTCATGGCATCACTGCAGATCATTGCATCTCTGCTAAACTTCACTGTGACTTCATGGCATTGCTGCAGACCATTGCATCTCTGCTAATCCTCACTGTGACTTCATCACACTGCTGCAGACCATTGCATCTCTGCTAAACTTCACTGTGTGTTCATCGCATCACTGCAGACCATCGCTTCTCTGCTAGACAGTTCACCACATCGCTGCAGACCATTGCATCTCTGCTAAACTTCACTGTGAGTTCACTGCATCACTGCATACCATCACATCTCTGCTAAACTTAACTGTGAGTTAATTGCATCGCTGCAAACAATTGCATCTCTGCTATACACTGCTATGTGTTTATTGCATCACTGCAGACCATCGCATCTCTGCTAAACTTCACTGTGAGTTCATTGCATCGTTGCAGACCATCGCATCTCTGTTAAACTTCCATGTGTGATCTCCGCATCACTGCAGACCATTGCATCTCTGCTAAACTTCCCTGTGTGATCTCCACGTCGCTGCAGACCATTACATCTCTGCTATACACTGCTGTGTGCTCATCACATCGCTGCAGATCATCACATCCTCTACAGCTCAGTCCTTCTACAAAACATCTAAGGTCACTACACTTTACTCTGAGTTCACCACATCGCTGCAGACCATTGCATCTCTGCTAAACTTCACTGTGAGTTCATTGCATCACTGCAGACTATAACATCTCTGCTAGACTCCACTGTGAGTTCTTTGCATCACTGCAGACCATCGCATCTTTGCTAAACTTCACCTTGAGTTCACCACAGCACTGCAGACCATCGCATCTCTGCTAAACTTCCCTGTGTGATCTCCACGTCGCTGCAGACCATTACATCTCTGCTATACACTGCTGTGTGCTCATCACATCGCTGCAGATCATCACATCCTCTACAGCTCAGTCCTTCTACAAAACATCTAAGGCCAAAGGACTATTTCATTGCTGCTCCTACAGCTGGTCTTAGCCCAGAGGAGGTTTATCCTCACCATTTGGACTGTGTATCCATGGGCATCGTCTTGAGGGAGTTTCTAGTGCTTCCTTGTGCTTATCTGTGACAGGACCTTACTGTTGATGATATTCCCAATAAACCAATTGTTCTTTTGTTCATCTGCCTCCTTGTGACTTTTCTGAAGTTTGCTAATGCGAAGGAATTACATTAAAGGCATTAGTTTCCCTTACAACCATCCTAGCCCTAGGGATCCCTGTGCAGAGACCCCAAATCCCCAGACTGTGACAGTTTGTTGGTGATACGGTGTCCATGAGCTAGAGAAGATTGAGAAACTTACAAGATAATCTGGTACACAATTACTTAACTCCCCCTGGGTCTCACTTAAGCTCCCGTGCGTATTTTCCTTCTTAAGTAAGAATATTTGCACAGACGTGAAACAACCCCTCTCTCTCTCTGCCTAATCTAAATGCCTCCCCCCACCCACTTCTCTATCTGCCATCCAGCTGAATTGCCAGTCTGCAACTTCACTCAGTCTTGATATAACCTCTTTTCCCTGAGTCAGGGCATCTTCAGTCAATGCTATTAGTGCATCACCTGAAATGAAGCTCTTTTTCTCATTTCTTTTATAATCACACAGAAATGCAGATTTAGCTGTTAAACAAGCTTTATCTTAGTCAGAATGCACAAAATATGACGAAGCCAATCTAAATTTTGTATCATACCTGTGGTATTTATTTGATTTATTAACAGGTTTTTATATAGCGCCCACAGATTTACTTTGCAAAAATTGTGGACCTTGTACTTGTCCTTGGGGACTGCCCGCTATGGATTGGTCTTCCATCTGGTCTAGAAAGTTCTTTCTATTGAACTAACAGTAGCCCTGAAGTTAGGCCTGTTTCAGCTTTACCCTTCATCCACCCCTAAACATGCTATATATGTCCTAGGTCACATCTTTATTGCAATGCGAGCAGCTCTTGCCCAGAAATGGAAGGATCCAGGTAAAGAGAGTATGGGAGTAGCCTGCATCACCACTCATTATTAATTTGTTCTCATTGTATGAATTTGTTGCGGTTGGGTACATTGATTTCTACTGAGAATGACTCTGACTCCCTGCCTTTCAGTCAATAGTTACTGCAGGCTTAAGTTATCGTTTACTGGTACATGGTATCTGGTATCTGTAACTCATATCTGATTTTGCATTTGTGTCCTCCCACCTTGTACCTGCTGTTTGCTTTCCCCTCCTCTAGCTCCTTTTAATCTTCTGTACCCCAACTGTTTAAAATACTTCAATAAAAAATTTTTGATTAAAAAAAAGAGACAGAATTGGTGATTAATAACAATATCTCTCTTGCACTTACCTGATCTCACAGACAATATTTCTGCTGCCATATCAAGTGCAAGCCTAACCCTGGCCACGTCTTGAAGAATTTGTACAGACTTTTCCTCTTTATTGCTGTTGCGTAAGTATTCTTGGAGAAACATTCCTTCCTCTTCAAGGTATTGATCTTTTCTAGAAGAAACACTTTGGATCTTTTGTCCTTTTTCAAACAGCGAGTCCTGTAATAAAGTAGAACAATACTAAAACAATATGGAATTAACCAGATTTCTATGATTTCAGTCATCGAATCTGATCTGATGCATAAAGGTCATTATGTTCATTGAACGGTCAGTGTGCATGAAATTCATAATGCTATTTTTTAAGATTTTAAGTCTACATTATCTGAGCCTATTGGTAACGTTATAGAGTAACAAATACAAATACCCCTAATATAATGCAAATGCAATTTTTTATAAAATACTGAATTATGCCAATTTTATAGACTGTATTTATATACACCAGTTTTGCTTTAAATAAAATGATGTTTTAAACTCTTTTCTCCATTTAATATACTCATAAGGATGGACCATGTAGATACATGTTCCAGAAAAGAAAAACCTCCTATTTGTGGAAACCAGGAAAGAAAAGGAATGATATATAATTCCTTCTGTTTTTTTTATATTAGTTGCATTGACTTCTGGGTAAAGAAATGCTTGACAATGGAAAAATGTAAAAATATATTTAACGCTTTCACCATTATATGTCCTTTACTTATTTTTCTAAGGCACTTATGAATGTCTATTAAAATCCATTGTTTACATATAACATTAATGTCAATCCTTCTAAAGGCATATAAGAGACTTACCTCCAAACAGTTTACAAATAGCAAATACACTTCGGTGGTGTCCTCCAAAGTTAAAAAAAGATTACTATTCTCCACCTTAGTTAAGTATTCTTGAGTATAGTCCATTATGGAATCAAAGCTGAAAAGAAGAAGATTGGAAAACTTATGTGTCATGTCAGTGAAAATATTTTAGCAAAAGGAACGAGAGAGTAGACACCGGGTCCATTGAAGTGGTTTTACCTATACTTTAATAGCAGCTTCAGTATGACCGAACGTATCACTGGAGTTTTGTCCACAGCATCCTCAAATGGTGAAAGAGCCCTTGTATAATTCACTGAATCTGTGTTTTGAATGGAAGGAAAATGTATTAATTTAAAATGCAAATATCATATAAAGGGGTTCATTGAGATAATGAAACAAATAATGTACCAATATTTTCAAAAAGAAGAGACAGCAGATGGTGGATGACCTCTTCATTTGGAGGGATACTATCCTTGAAGCACAGGGTGCATAAAATGTCCACAAAAAATCCATTGCACAGTTTGCGAAACTTAATATTATTCTCTATGGAATCCCTGCAAATGATAAACAAATAACAGGACAGTTCCTAAAATTACTCTCATAGCACAAAAAATAAAAGTATAAATAAGCATAAATAAACAAAATTCTATAAATACTGAATATAGATTGAATGAATATATATAGCATTGTTTATAAAATAACTAGCTAGAGTAAATGCTTTGTACTAGTAAACTTATGTTACTGGGTACTTCCAGATTTATGCAGCAGGGACAATGTTTCAGGGTCAGTCATATTCTATTTATAATCCTTTATTGCCTAAATGCTCACTGTTCTGTTGTATGTTACTATGAACACAATGGTCCTGCTGCCAGATGGTCTACATACTTCGGGCCTGATCCAGACCTACGCTCATGAAACGCTCTTGTGCGTAGTGTATTTACGCCAGTGTACCTACAACGCACTCCCTAGGCACTCCCCTTGTTCGTACTTAGTTTTGCCGTCTTAAGCCGAGCAAACCCCATCCTAACTTTTCTGAGCGTAATCGCGGGCGTCCGTAAGCTCCTTGCTTAGTTTCGATGCTTAACACGCCCATACTGTACGATTTAAATGCCTTACCCCGCTTTCGGTGCGTATTTACGGATTTCGGATGGCAGGCACGCCCCCTCGAGCGTTGTTACGAGGCTGGTACGCTCAAGGCCCATACGCTCAGAATTTCGTTGCGTAACATCTGCCCTGCGCATGCGCAGTAAGTACAAATGGCCATTTTTACACTTACGAAAAGCGTAAAAACACGAGCGGACGTAGGTCTAGATCAGGCCCTTCCTCTCTCTACCTTTCTCTGACTCATGTTTATTAAGTCATGCAGTTTGTGTTTGTATAAAGCTCTAGAATTCCCCTTAAAATTATTTTAAAATTTATTTCTGGGGGTTCTATTTAAACCAGTTCATCATTAGTACACTAACCTACAGTTTACTGGGGTCCTCCCAGCTAATCTTCCTCTAAAATATATATGTAAATATATTTTTTTCCTGTGTGTGTTGTATATATTCTTAACATATTTCATGTGCAACTATATTAAGTCTTTTGATAAGTGGGTTAATGAGCAGTAAATAACATAAATATTGTTTAAAAATTAAAAATATACATATTCTTCTATGTACAGTAGGACTCAGATTTTAAATTTGTTTATTTTTCTTTTAGCAGGTGCTGGATTCCTGCAGAGATCAGACAATGGAGCTGACATCAACCATTCAATACACAGAATAAGTCATACACTCTCTCTGTAGCACATTTAATGGGTGACCTCAGCTCCATAGTCTGATCTATGCAGGAAACCGGTAGCTGCTAACTGGTAAGTAAACAAAGGTTTAATTATTTCTGAAGCCCTAATCAACTTTCCCCAGCAGGTGGGCCCGCCATGCATGCCAGATGTTTCCATGACTGTGGGAAAGGTTTTACTGAGCACAACTGTAATTTTACACAAGTCATACAACATTAAAAACACTTTGTTTATTATGGTATGGTGTCAGCATAACAATACTAGTTTATCAGGTGTATATTCTTGCACTGTATACGGTATATATTTACTTACTGAGAGGAAGTTAATGGTATTTATTAATGCGCCCAATACCCTGACTCTATGGCTAAATGAAAAAACTACATATGTCAGAAATGTCCCCCTATTGTTTTTGGCTGGTGAATATCTAAACCTGTAATCTGTAATGGGACATTTCAGTATATATGGTCTCACTGCATTGTAAATAACTAACAAGGAAATAATGATAAAGGATAAAAATAATTGTAAGATTACCGCATTTCCGTAGACACAGCAATGGTGAAGGAGTCCAGCACTGGTGCTTTACACAATGGACAAGTCCTGTTACCAGTGTTTAGCCACTGCCTCAGGCAAGTCTGGCAGAAAACGTGGTCACAATCTAGGCAGACTGGCTCATTCGGGTCACCATGGCAGATGTGGCATGCTTGCATTCCAAACCTATGAGGAAAAGATAATAATACTATTGGACTGGATCTAGAAAAGGAAACGTTTTCTGATGCCTAGGTTTGGAAAGTGACCACTTCTTCCTAACAGCTCACGCATAAGCACTACATTTCTAGCACTGACCTGATTCCTTTCTTGGATGGACAGGGTTGAAAGCTTAAAGTGCTTCCACTATGTGGGAGGGAAGCATGTGTATAGTTCAGTATGGGTACTATTCAGATCCTTTGTCCATATGAACGAGGGGTGTGGCCTCTCCTTGCCTGTACAGAAGTCTGGATTTCCATTGCCTCTGTGCCCAGAGCTCAAATAATAATAATAATAATAATAATAATAATAATAAAAAAGATCAAGAATATTTATCACCGTTATTTTCAAAGGAGTGTAAATCTCATTCCCATATGCTAAGCTCTTAGCTGCTTTCTGTTCACAGATATGGATATTGGTATTTTCATAAAAAATACTTAGCTTTCTCCTGTTACCTTGAAACGGAAACTGAATTTTCAACTTCATGTCTGCATCTTTGAAGGACGTCAACAACTGCCATGATTGACTTGTGAGACTTTAAATCCACAAAGTGTTCCAAACACTGTTGAAGAAAAGCACCAACAAGATGTTGATTTTATGTGAATGCTCAGAAATCTTGAATTTATATCCATATATGAAAAATTGTGCTGATTAAAAAAACAATCTATATATAGCCATTACACTAAAACAATAACATAATCTATTAAACATACCTATGTGCAACCACTTTTATTTACAAAAAGTCTACTGGCTTTTTGGTTTAAATACACCACGATTAGAACTTTTTCCCCCCAATGCATTTACTCATGCATATCCAATCATAAACCAATAAGCCATAAGCACAAGCCAATCATAGGGCCGGATCCTGACCTACGGGCGCCTTACGGCCGTCCGAGGTCAGTATGGCCGACATTGTAGCGGGGAGTGCAAGCCCCGTGCACTCCCCGCTGACGGTAGGAAATCTGGACACTTACGTGTCCACTCTTATGGCTGCATAGCTGATGATAACGGGGCTTCCCCCACCCCATCCCTAATTAGCATGTCTATCTCCGCCTTTACAGCGTTTCTGCACCTGCGCAAAAACATAAGGCTTCCAGCTTGGCGGGGCGGGAAGGCGTGAGTTGTATACCTGACAGCTGTAGGCCTTATTTAGATTTATTTACAGTCTTTGGGCCTGATCCAGACTAACGCCCGCCGCCATAGTTACGGCGGGCGTATGCGTAAGATCGGCTGTTCAGCCGATCTGAGCATGCGCCGGGCAGATGTTGCACATGCGTAGATAGGGTTTTTCTTTAGAGAGGATAAGGCATTCGTAACTACAGCGTAGTTAAGGAGGAGGCGGCGTTCCTCGCCGTAACTATGCTGTAGTTAGGGAAGGTAGGCGGGGGGAGGCATGGAAATTAGGAGGGGAGGGCAGGGTTAGCTACTTACGATCAGGTGCCCGGCATATTTACACTCGGTAGTTAAGGTAGCCTTCAGCCAGCGTAACAGTGTGTAATTACACCGGGACAGGGGGAGTGTCAGGGGGAGTGCATAAGAGCTACGCTGGCCGTAATTACAAACAGCGGCACAACCATAGGCGTATCTATAATGGGTGCAGGGTGTGCAGTGCACACGGGCCCCTCAGAACAGGGGGCCCTGTGGCATGCATCCTGCACCCTGGGTTGACAGGGGAAGTGGGGCCATTCAGCATTTATTTTTTTCCCTCTAATATCTTTCGGAGGGAAGAAATAGATGCCAAACTAGTCCCCCTTCCCCTGCGGTGGGACTGTCCGGATTCACGGGGCGAAAAGGGGGCGGGGCTTACAGGCCCGTTAAGCCCCACCCCCTTTCGGACCGCTCATTTGGACAGTCCTGGCTCAGGTAAGAGGGGTGGTGGGGGGGCCAGGGGGCCCATGTGCAAATCCTGCACACGGGCCCCCTCACTTCTTAAAACGCCCCTGGGCACAACGTAGCTCTGGAGCAGGCCCTTTGTTTCTTATCTTCATTCCTTATTACATACAAATATACACAAAGCCAGTACAGCTCTCGGGTTAATAATTCATCCAGCTCTAGTCTTCAGTTGCACTTACAGAAATGTGTAGATTTGAGTATAATGATATGTAAACTTTTGTGTTCTAATTTTACATCACCCCCTACTGTAAAAGATGAGGCATCATGCTTCATTTAAGAATATTAGAAAGTGACTTAAATACAGAATCCCTTAAATGTTTGTACAATTTTAAATAGGTTTCTCTTTTACCCGTCCAAGGAAGAATGTGTGATCTCTTATCATTTTCTGCATGTACAAATCCTGGACATATTCATCCACTAGAAGATGATCCATAAAAAGTGTCATAGAATAGACACAATTCCAGTCAGATCTGTGATGGCAAAAATATGAATTAAAGCTTATAACATGAGTCTTAGAAATATTAAGTTGCTTCAAGTTTCTTTTTTTTTTTTTTTTGCAATGAGTGAAAGAAAAATCTTCCCATAATTTTTTTTTCTAGCAATTTAATTGACAAATCATATTACTGAACACAATAAAATAAAAATTTATATTGGCTGGTGGCTTATCATATATTTACAAATATCTGTAACGGATGTTTCTTCATTTATTTCTGTTAAAGCAGATTACCCCTCGGCCTTCCATGCACTTGTTTGCATTTACCTACAAATAGATCTGAGCAACTCCCATTTTTAGCTAATGTTTTTAGCCTCCTGCAAAACTACAGATAGTGGAATCATGTTCTTTAACATCCTATCTTATCCAACAGTCTAATTACCCCTTCAATATTCTACATGCAATTCAAGGATCAAGATGGATCAAGAAATATAAACACTTAATAGGATACAACAAACAATTAAAATCACTAACTTTATTAATCAGTAGTCAAAGAAAAAATCAATACCAATTTTTGTGTAGACAAACTCATCGTATTTATTAAAGAAATTGAACTAAGTGAAGACAAAAAGGTGATAATGTGAGGTTAAAACAAGTATATGCCACAGGGTCAGATGTGGATACACTAATCTTATAGTGCTGATATTGGCAACAAATAGTGACAATGTCTGATGCCAGATCCTAGTGGCATCCAGAAATCTGTATGAACTAGGAGGAGGCTCCCTCACTAGTAGGGATCTCCGCTAGATGACCACCCTACCTTTAACTTTTCCTAACTATCTGCATGTAAAGTGGGGACAGTGTGGAATGCTGGACAGTATGCAACGGCTGACGCCTGCCCTTACTGTGCTATTAGCATGTGTCCCAATATGGAACAATGATAGAATTCTAAATTCAAAAGCATCCAGATCTGTCCTGGAAAAACAGCACCACTGCTTTTTAAAAGGGGGCTTTTTCCAATCCTAGTGAATGCCCCCTTGTAGGAAGTCTGGATCCGGTCCAAGGTTATGCCTTTTATTGAACAGGTTATTTTATTATAGAAATTGACATCCAGAATTCCAGAAATCCAGAAATGAGACATGCAAAAAGGATGAAAATGTAAGACAGAAGAACTTATCTAAGCACTGATAAATGCTTCTCGATAAATCTTGCATTTTGTCATCCATAGTTAGGGCATTTTTGTACAGTCAAAGAAACATAAAAATGTACCTGATTTGCCTAATTCCATGTTGGCACCAAGCACTACAACCTTTCTCATATTCTTCTGAACATATTAGTTCAATTGGCATTTGAATGTTTCTCACTTGGCTCATCCACGTTTGAGGCTCTAGAACCTGAACAGTATCTTTTAACTCTTCCAGACAAGCAATGGCAGCAAATATATCAAGAGCCTGAAAGTAAATGGAGATAAATCACTATTACTATTGTATAAGACAGGTATTTCCTGAAGGTACAAATTTACAGTACTCAGTAACCTAGAACCTGATCCTCAGTACAGGTTTTCCCCTCGTTTACGTGTACTCAGATTGGATTTCGTCCATTTTTGCACTTACGCACATATCCATGATTGGACCAGAATGCATTCCATCCTTTCCAGAGGTGACTGGTTGCAGTTGAAAGTTAGCAAGGCTTTTTATGCAATGTACTGCACAGACATACCAATCCAGCCTCCTGTGCTGCTGCCTTTTTCCACTTGCAGGAGTTAAGGCAGGGCTTACTTTTTTTGGAAGTCTGCTCCTGCAAGGGGTATCATTAGTGCTATGGTTGTAAGGCTGCGTGGATACAATAAACCGAGGAATGTGGATCGCTATGTATCCGTTTATCCCATCACTTAAAGGGATCTCTGAGATACTAGTCCCTAGTGACAAAATATAGGATGCCAACAACGTTGCTAATAATTCCCAATAAATTTCCACACAGTAAGAATATGGTAATTCATTTTTCTCAGCACTAGTTAAATTCAATATCAAAATTATTCATCAATCCCATAATAGTCTGGATAGCTTCTATCAGGATTAATTAAGGTTTTGCCTTAAGTTTTGCCTGGCTGCATGCAGAATTAGTGGAGGAGACTACCGACAAATGCAGAGACTGTACTGAACTACGAACTGGCTGACACATGCTTCAACAGAACTATACGCTGTACCCAGATAAATCAATTAGATCAGACACCTCTAACAATGCAGCAGATAGAACAACGGCATAACAGATCATCTATGGCCACACAGTCTGTTTCCCTGTTTCATAGAAATATAGAGAATACAGCTCTTCCTGAAAAAACTCCAGATCAGGAAATTCTGGGTCCTGGGTCTGCCCTGACTTTGAGAAGGGGCCGCGTGCGACTCATGGGGAGGGACTTTTTTACCGATGTATAGCATTGAAAAAACCTTTCACATTGCTGCTTACCGGGGGCCGACACGGGAAAAACCCTTCGTTATTAGAGCCGAGACCAGGACCCCGGTACCTTTCAGATCACCACCAGAAAAACAGGTTTTTAGTGGCAATCTGAAAGGGGTTTTACATGCATGCCAACAGTCTTGAAAGCCTGTTGGCATCAGCTGCGTGAGTAAGTTAAGATTTGCGAGCGTACTGCGCGTGCCAAATGTTATACATCAGAACTCTGTGCGTTCAGAGTTCCGTATGTTCATATATACGCAGTGTGGATGAGGGAAGGCATTTAGTCATTATGGGCTGGGTTCAGCACTTAGGTACAAGGCATTTTGAATGCACAGTGTTGCATAAGGAAAAGTTAGAGTAGGATTATGCACATGGAAGTCAACTAAATTGCCTAAATTAGAGGGGATCGCTCTGGGAATGCACTAACTTCTTGCGTGTGGAATTTCTGTGCGTACTTAAATCACTCTTAAGTCTGGATCAGGTCCATTGTTTTTACTAGATAGAAGTAGCTACTTTATATCTATGACTATAGCTAACCTTTAGAATCATCTTACCATTTGATTCTTCAAACCTAACTCCGATTCAGTTTTTTGAATGAGGGTATCTAGGATTGAAGGGTTGATATCCAGAATTCTACTTAAAGTGTGCAGTCTGTGTTCAAACATATTGTATCCAATATGGACCCATGGAAGTGTCAACAATTCATTAGCTCCTTTCTTAGATCTTAATTCCTCAACGCAAGTATAAAGAGCAAACTCCATCACCTGTAACATACATGAAGAACATCTATTTAGTTGTAGCTATAAAGTGTAGAATATTTCTACAAGAATTAAACAACACAGCACTGTTCATACCTGTAACTTTTTCAGAGATGACATAGTTATGGTCATAAGCAGAAAGTCTGTCATATACTTTAAGAACATATTGTGTTGATTACCATCTTCTAGACTGGAAATATATTTTCCCAACGGTGTCTGAGCAAATATGTTGACAAATTTCATTTCAGTATCTGAAAAGAGAAAAGAGAGAGAGTGAATACTTAGCAGGAAGATAGAAGGGGTGAAAGATGCTGAAAAGAATACAGCCTTCACCGGTCGCTCTGTCCCACTTTCGTTGTCTTTACCAGTCACTCTGTCACCCTTTCTTCATGTCCTTCTTGTCTTACATTCTCCTTTACTCCAAGGGCCAGATTTACTAAGCTGCGGGTTTGGATAAGTGGAGATGTTGCCCATAGCAACCAATCAAATTCTAGCTCTCACTTTCCTATTACAGTACATACTAGAGAATGTCAGCTAGAATTTGATTAATTGCTTGGGGCAACATCTCTACTTTTCCAATGCTGCAGCTTAGTAAATTTTTCCCCCTGTCTCCAAATTGCCTTATTTCTCTCCTCACTAGCTAATTTTTCCCACTACACACTACACATTTATCTATGGACCTTTATCAATTGAACGCAAAGGCAGCGTTATTTTGGTTGCAAAGGTAAGTGCGCTTAGAACCAGCTATTACAGTTGCCGAAGTAAATGGATTTTAATACGCATCTCTTTGGGGGTGCATATAAGTGATAAAAATTTACGCACTTACCTTTGCGACCATAATAACACCGCCTTTGCATTTAACTGAATTGGGCTTTATATGTTCTATTTTTATCTCTCTTCTTCTGGGATATGGTTGAGTGTCATTCACTAACTTTCCGATGGATGCCTGCTCAACACTGCTGCATCTAAGGATGTCCACTCAATGATTCTTCACTCTAATGTGATGCCTGCTTAACACTTTCAGACTCAACTGACACCTGATCCTCATACTGGACTCAATGGACAAGTACTATACTTAATCTTTAGGGTTAGGTTAACGTTTGACCTTAAAGTTGCCAGAAAAATAACCACATTGAGTTTATTGTATCAACATTCTTATACTGTTGGACTTATGTTGTCGTGTGTATGAACATCAATTAAATGACATTCTAACTCGCATACCAAAGCCCCTTCTTCTACATCTTTTTTCTCTCTCTCTATCATCTCTTTCACCTTCTCCTGCTCATAATCAGGGCTGCCATCAGGAAAGGACAGCAGGGACTACTGTCCTGAGCCCCAAAGCTGATGGGGCCTGCAGATACTTACTATGGCTCTACAGATGCAGGTATCGCAGGTAATTTTGCTGTTTAAAGCTGTAAACTAGGGGGCCAATGCACAGGGAAACCCTGTAGTTACGCGGCACCCCCGTCCCAATTTGACATCACTGATGATGTTGCGTAGGGGGCGGGTGCTGAGGATGAGCCCCAAAATATCTGGTGGCGGCCCTGCTCATAATGCTACAGTACTATTTAATATCTTTATAGGTGGAGGATTCAGTAGAGGGTGCTACAGGGAGTAGCAAAAGAGCAATAGTGCTGGAATGTTCTAGAGACTTTTCTGGCTCACAATAAACTAGAAAGTCTTGAAAACTGACATCTGTGTGTGTGCTCTCTATAACTTTCTGAATCAGATGCTGAGAGGGAACCTGTAACATTTTGGGGGCTCGTCTGGGATCAGTGTTGCAGATCTGCTGATTAAAGAACCACAGGACAGAGATGTGAGGGAGAAAATGCGATTGGCGAGGCTACTCGATGGAAACAGTTGCGACAGCTGGCAGCAGTGCAAGACCAAAGGCCGCAGGTAGCAGATCAGTATGGCTAACTCAAGCTCACATAGCAGAATTCTGTGGGACATTAAAAAAGAACTATTCAAATTGACTGAAGACAAGCTAAACAACATTGCAGCGTTACTAAAATGGGAAACAGATGATTATGGGCCAGATTCACATCTCTGTAAGTGTTGCACATACGTCCGTAATTTACAGATACTTGCTACTATGCGTATCGTTTTGTTACATAGATTGCATATATGCAGTCTTTAAAGACCGCATATATGCAATTTACGTAACAAAATGATACGTAAATTACGTAAAATAGTTACTATGCATGCGTAGTAGCTAGTATCGGTAAATTATGGACGTATGTGCAACACTTACAGAGTTGTGATTCCGGCCCTATGTTTCTAATTTCAATAATGACAAGGAAGCAGGATTGTTTGATTACATTGTAGAATGCATGCAGAGTGATATGCTGTATATGCTAGAGGATCAGGGTATGTCCTATCTGCTTGATTTATATGATAAGGTCAAGGTTGTGTTAAAAGACCATATAATAAATCCAATTGTAACATATTTGGGGATTAATAACAAGGACACACCTGCATTAGTCAGCACACACCATATACAGCCAGCACCAAATGATGGTCTGGTAAAGCTCACAGATGTGGCAGCTTTTCTGCCCCGCCGAGAATTTATAATACATGGTGGACAAATAACAGATGCAGACTCTGATATTAGTTTCAACAACATCTGTAAACAAATTGATGAGGGGCTGAAAGAAATATATACTGATACAGAAATTAACTGTTTTAAAGGTTATTAAGCCAGGTTCATTCAAAGAAATGTTGACCAATAAAGAAGATCTAACAGTAGCAGAGCTGAAATGTTTTCTACGTTCCCATATCAGAGAAAAAAAACAGCACAACATTTTTTCAGGCACTTATTAATGCTAGACAACAGGATAAAGAAGCTGCCCAACAGTATATGTATGGAGGATGTTTTGGAAGGAATTCGAGATGAATGCTGCTCTCCTTATATGGATGATGTACTGTGCTACTTCAAAACTTTAGAGGAACATGTTGAAGACCTCCGAAAAGTGTCTTATCGGATGCGTCAATATGGCATAAAGTTAAGACCAAAGAAATGTGAACTGTTTAAGCGGGAAGTTAGATATGTGGGTCAACTAGTTTCCAGTGAAGGAATAAGGATAGATCCTAGACTTAGAAGCAGTGCTTCGATTAAAAGAGGAGGAACCATCTGACGTAGGAGAGGTCAGGAAACTTCTAGGCTTTCTAGCCTATTACCGTTCTTATGCACAAGGTTTTTCTAGAACTGCCAAGCCTCTCTATAATCTTATTCAGACCAGGTTGGAAAAAATTAAGAGGTGTAAAAAAGAAATTACCAAAGCTCAGAAATCTAGTAAAGGATCAAAACACTGGACATTTGCCCTCCAAAACACCAATAAAATGGACAGCTGATCAAAAAGCAATGCTTAACAAGTTGATAGAAAAGTTAACTCAGCCACCAGTACTGGAATATCTCAATTTCAATCTACCATTTGTACTTCATACAGATGCATCCAATGACGGGCTTGGTGCAGTGATCAAAATCAAAAGGGAAAGCTACAAGTTATTGCAAATGGATCTGGAACCCTGACCCCAGCTGAGAAAAATTATCATTTACTCTGGTAAATTGAATTTTTGGCATTGAAGTGGGCAAATTTTGATCAATTTAGGGATTATTTATATAAATCACCTTCACTATGTATACTGATAATAATCCCCTCACATATGTGCTGATCATGACCAGACTAAATGCTGTCTGACATCGATGGGTTGGTGAGCTTGCAGACTTTCATTTTGACATCAAGTATTGCCCTGGCAAACCTAATGTGGACAATGAAACACATTGTCTAGAATATCACTAGACCTACGGCTTCATATTCAAAAATATACCAGAAGTAATATTTGTGGTTTGGGAAGGAAGTCGGACTGTTACCAATGATGATACTCAGTGGATGGCTGCTTTGAATCTTTCTTAATCCCGAAGATGGCAGTGACCCCAGTAAATTAACACTTCCATGCATGTCTAATAGAGATTTGAGGACTGCTCAAAAATAAAACAAGGCCATCAGTGAGGTGATGATGTACAAGATTAGGGGACAAAATCCTACTGACAATAAAAGGACATGAGTGGTGAAGCCAAAAAATGTTGCATGATTGGAACAGGCTTATAATATAGAATGGACTCCTTTATCGCAAGATTGGAGATAGAAAGCAATTGGTTCTGCCAGCATCACTAAAAGGTATGGTGCTAAAACATCTACACAATGACATGGGACATGTAGGCACAGACAAAGCAGTCCATTTAGTTAGAGAGAGATTTTATTGGTTCTTTATGCAGAATGAGGTTGAGGATTATGGGCCGGATCCAGAACTACGTCCGTCTTCCATAGACAGACGTAATTCAATAAACAATAACTACTGCGCATGCGTAGTAGCTATTGTACGTAATCTGCGTATCCTTTCGATACGTAGATTGCGTATATGCGGTCTAAAAGAAACGATACGCAGATTACTTACAATAGCTACTACGCATGCGCAGTAGCTATTGTTTATTGAATTACGTCCGTCTATGGAAGACGGACGTAGTTCTGGATCTACCCCAATGTCACTAAGAAATACACATGTATAAAGCAGAAACGTCCAAATATTCCAGGAAAAGCACCAATAAGCTTGATCAAGAAAAGTGTCTTATTTGAACTACTTTAAATTGACTATCTTCATCTTGAAGCCAGCAAAGGAGGTTAGGAATAGATTTTAGTAATAGTTGATAATTTCACTATATTTGTGCAGGCCTATCCAACTAGAAACAAATCAGGGAAAACAGCAGCAAAGAAGATTTTCCAAGATTTTATTCCCCGTTTTGGGTATCCAGAAAAACTCCATCATGATCAAGGCAGAGATTTTGAAAACAGTCTTTTCCAAAGACTTCAGCAACTTGCTGTAATTGCACGCTCTCCTACAACTCCTTACTACCCTCAGTACAACCCAGTTGAACGTGTAAACAGAACACTTCAAATGCTGCATACACTACAAGAAGAGAAGAAAACTTAATGGAAAGATCACTTACCAGACATTGTACATGCATATAACTGCACAAGGCATGAAGCAACTGGTTATTCACCATTTTTCCTTTTATATGGAAGATCACCATGTCTTCTAATCGACTTGATATTTGATTTCGGTAACACAGAAAAGGAAACCTCTCATCAGAATTTTGCAAAGAAGTGAGCTACAAAGATGCAAGAAACTTACAAGATAGCATCAGAAAACAGTCAGAACTCTTCATCTAGAGGAAAAAAAATATTATGCCAGAGGTCTAAAAGGAGTAATTATACAACCTAGAGACCAAGTTCTTGTCAGGAACCTCTCTGAAAGAGGAGGTCCAGGCAAACTTTGTGCTTATTGGGAACAAATGGTTTATCGTGTTATTGAGAGAATTGGAGATGGACCTGTTTATAGAATTCAGCCTGAAGAAGGTGGAAAGCAATACAGAGTACTTCATCGGAATCTGTTGTTACCAGTAAATGACATGCCAATTGAGCAGGAAGTATCGCAGAGAAAAGACACAAGAACGGTAAAAGCAAAACATGCCCAAAAGAGGAACCAACAAGAAAAATGCACAACAATTGTCAGAACTAAAGGCTGCAGCTGAGGAATTTCACCCTGTAGTACTACTTTCCCCACAGATTACTGAGACTGTCAGTGAGTTACAGCATCCAATAACTATAGAGACTTAATTACCAGTAGTATCAGATGAAATATGAACAGTTCATTACCTGATAATGTGCCAGTTCAGACTTCCCAGATGCCATTTACTACTGAGGAAGTGGGAGGTGACAATAGAGTTGAGAACCAAACTGAATTGAAAAGATCTTGCTGGACTGTAACACCAAAAGAAATTCTGACTTATGAAAGCTTGGACAACCAAAGTATACAACATGGACACCATCAGTAAACACAGTCTTACAGCATCAACCTCAAGCTATTCCGGAAAGTATAGTGGGATATCAGTATACCAGTGATACGTGTTTTGCTGCACTGAGACCAGTATTGTTCTACATATAAACAAGTCAAGCTAAACTTGTAACAACAGTATTATAGTCCGGAACAATGGCCATAACTGTCTGGAGACATTTAAAATAAGAGGGGGAGAGTGTAGCAGCCTGTACATAGTGACAAAAATCACCCCTTACATATTATTGAGTTGGTAACTTATACCATAATTGTATGTAGTACTGCATTTAAGAAATGGTGTTAGTTGTGGAGGATTCAGTAGAGGGCGCTGCAGGGAGTAGCAAAAGAGCAATAGTACTGGAATGTTCTAGAGACTTTTCTGGCCCACAATAAACCAGAAAGTCTTGAAAGCTGACATGTATGTGTGTGCTCTCTATAGCTTTCTGAATCAGATGCTGAGAGGGAACCTGTAACATAGACACACCAGGAGGGGTACTCAAAATGAGTGATGATCTAGGTAGACTGGAGGAATGTAAAAACATACAAAGATTACTGCGCTAATGATTCATTCGAACAAATAATCATGCTCATTAAAATTTATCAAAGAAAGATAATTTATTAATATTAAAATAGATATGATAATATAAAAAAACGGATATTGGTGTCAAATATACAATTCCAAAAGGTTGGAGGATGTAATAATATTCGGTATGAGGGTATTCCTCCCTCTTTATATACAAAAGCACCTTATGGTATAGATCAATGCTGAAGTCTGGAGATATATAGATGGATAGAAAGTCAACCAAAAACAAATAGAATTAGTTATGCGGGCTCACCCGCTGACAGACGCGCGTCCGCGTGGGAGGTGTTTTGATTAGCTGGGGAGGTGCAATGTCCCTACGGATATTGCACGGAGATATACGGTAGCCCTATGGCACTCATAAGTGCTATAAGGTACCTAAAAATGGTGGGGGGGCAGTTTGGGGGCTGGAAGAGTGAGTAAGTTGCGCACCTAACTCACTCTTATCTGTGAATCAGGTCCATTGAGAGTACTTCCAGTTTTCACCATACAATGGTGCGATGCTGCCTTATTTCCTTGTTATCTATCTCATTCTCTGCTGATATGCACGGTATATTTATTTACCACATAGACTTATTATTGTTTGTCTATATTGACACATAGGGGCTGATTCAGAGATGCGATTGCGAAAAGATCGCAAATATACGCACCTTAGGTAAGATCTTAGCAGGTTCCAGCCCACTGCAAAACCAGACACTCCCCTTGCAAACAGCGGTGGATCTTAAACTTAGACCACCATTGAATTGCCTTAACTATACGCTGTCATTTGGGATCTTAAGTGACGTGGGAGCGTTCATTTAAGATCCTAAGTGTCAGTCCTCGCCCACTTTCCCTCATTTCCCTGCCTCCCCCCGCCCATTTCCATGCAAATCCTTAAGATGTTAAAGATTCGCTGCACTTAAGATCTTAAGTGCTTGCGTGCGATTCAGACCTACGATCTTAGCGAATTTACGCTCCTAACCACTACGTACATGGCGTTGCACTATTACTACGCATGCGCAGTTTTGCGAATTTTCTAAGATCTTAAATATACGCACCTAAGTGCCGTGGAAATCGCATCTCTGAATCAGCCCCATATTGTCTATATTAATACACTGTGTGTGCCTTCATTATTTTGATACCCTGTGTGTTGCTACTATATATGCCTCCGTTGGGAACGTGCCTCACTGCATTTAACACTATGCTAGGTGTCTGTCCTCTGTCTACATAGGAGCCGTTATTCTCCCTTAGTGTGCGTTTTACGTGATTCCTATTTTTCCTATATGTGTGTTCACATTATCTGAGCTCTACAAGTGTTACTCTGCTTAATTTTTCAACTTAACTTTTGAGAGTTAGATATAGTGGCGTGCTAGTATGTTGACACTTTAGACCGTATTCACAGATGCGTGTGTATAAAGTACGCAAATATACGCAGCTACGTTGCAAGGCAACACCCATGACGCTTCCCTCGCACAGACGGGTTTTCGGTGACTTCCTCCTCCATAGAGCAACCTTAAGTCTACGTGTGTACTTATGCGCGTATGCTACTTACGTTTGTGCGTATTTTTCTAACCGCACCCTCAAATGCACATTTTTTTTTTCTTTTTTTGACAATTTTTATTGCAGTCAAATATTTG
>WWET01000561.1:613020-623047 GCA_011038615.1 Limnodynastes dumerilii | reverse complement strand
TCGGTGAGGAGCACAATGGCGCGCATATATATATATATATATATATATATATATATATATATATAGAAAAAAGGCAACAAGATGCCCTAGGCCAGTAATAAAGGTAGATAGTCACAAGAAATGAATAATACTTGAAACAATGGAATGAACTTCCAGTATGTCCATGGCAGCCGATTCATCAGATGCTCTGAACTTCCCTGACAAAGGTGTAGTGGATTACACCGAAACAGCTGTCGGGACTTACGCTACAGGACATGTGAGACTTTATTAAGCGTTCTGCTCTATTATGTGATTTTCAGGAAACTTTTGACTTACATTGTCTGCCTTGCATATTCCTGGTCACTATCTTTGAACATTGTTGGAACTTTGCACTGTATTTAACAGTCCTCAATACCTGGTCCTGTAGCTACATCTAGTAAACTTTGGCTTATCACACGTGGGATTTATTTTACACTTATATTTCACTGTTGCTTTGTTTGGGTGTCATTTGGACATACTGGAAGTTCATTCCATTGTTTCAATAAATCTTTATTACTCATTTCTTGTGACTATATACCTTTATTGCTGGCCTAGGGCATCTTGTTGACTTTTTTTCTATATTATTCCTATTGGCCGTGCATTGAACTATACATTATTTAGAGTGCTGATCCCCTTCCTTCCAGAGGATTTTTCTCTCTCTTTCCTCTCTCTCTCTCTCTCTCTCTCCAAAATGACAGTTAATGTAATGAGGATCCTTAATTTGTAAGGATCACATGCATGGAAGACCATTCGTATGGAATGGATTTCATGTATGTGTGCGTGCAAGGCAGAAGCGTAACTAGTTTGGCCCTGGGTGCCAATGGACACAGAAGTGCGAGGGAGCACCATAACTACGTTTTTATTATTTTTTAAAACAGTATAATAAGGGGTGACGGCGCATTTTTTCCACTTGCTCTGGGCTCCCTCAAGCCTAGTTACACCTCTGATGAAAGGGAAATACACTCCCATTGCATGCACAGACTTTCTGTGCTCTGACCTCTACCTCAAGTTTTATGCATCTGCCCCATGTAAAATGGGATGGGTGCGTAATGGAGAATTGAATGTAAGGGCTTAACCAACCACTTACTGTCTGATTTAAATACATCCCCCCTGCCCACCAGGCATACACCATGTACACAGTCGCAAAGGCTTCCGGCACCGAAGCCTGCATTATGAGGATGCAGTTTGGTGCCGGAAACCTGTTAAGCACAGGAACACAGGAAAACTGTCTCATTGCATTATTCAGGATCCAGCTCACAATTACAAATAGATTAGCTTCATTTACAGTTAAACCTAAAGAGGCAGCATTTGGGCCAGATCCAGACCTAAGTGCACTTTAAGTACCATCTCATTGCGTATTTACGTGATCAGAAGTACTATGCACTCCCCTCAGTCGCTTGTAATTTAGCTGTTTTACGACTACCAAACCCTACCTTAACTTTTCCAAGCATAACCGCACTTGTACGTAACGTCTGGTCGTAACTGCCCAGCCTATACTATACAATTTAAATGCCTCCACCTCCATTGCGTATTTACGGCTAGTGTAGGGTTGACACGCCCCTTTGTACGTAGTTCCGAAATAGTTATGACCAACCAGAGTTACGATGCATAACATCTGCCGCGCGCATGCGCAGAACGTGCAAACGGTGGAAGGTACGCAAGAAGCTTCTGTAACTTCACTGTCGTACTTAGCTCTGGATCTGGCGCTTTGTGTATAGGCAATCTTTAATGTACAATGCTTGGATCCAGCATTTGCTCCTGCTTTTGCACATAGATGCAGCTCTAAGTAATGCCCTATGTGAGCAGCTCACTGAAACTGGCAATGAAATGGGCTGTGTCTAATGTTTTAGAATTCATACTACAAATACAAAAGCTGAAGGAATATATATTCTGCTTGTTCTATATATCAAGCCCCAAAAAATGACCTAACATTGTTATTTCCAAAATCCCATTTTAACTGGAACATATTTAGAATGTGGTGTGGGAAACAGCATAATTAATTTATATTTGTCAGTATTGTAATACATAAAAAGCACCATAAATAGGGTAGACATTAAGATAGATAACAGTTAATAAGCTCTTAAGCTGGGTACAAACTTACCCAATTCCATCCAGCTCAATCTTCGACTGTCCAGTTGGTCAGACATTGGATAAGTGTGTGTGCTCACACAACTGTTTGTTTTATTTGATTCTGGTTGCCTGGTCAGGTCAACTGATTCTTAAACATGTTTAAATATCAGAAGACTCGACTGTAAACTACCCAACCAATTTACAAGCATATGCACCTGTGACTGCTTTGCCCATTTCTTCTGATTTTGATGATATGCAACACAGCTTTTGAGGGTGCTGACTGAAAGACTATACGGAGAGGCAGGTCAGCAGATGCAGGTCAGAGGTTTGCTTTAAAATTGGCCAAGTGTGTTTAATGGATTGTGTGAATTTTGGTGTTGGTCCACAGAAGCTATTGAAGAGGCCTTAAGGGGTGCATCCTAAGGTGAGTTAGCTCTCAATTTAAAAACATGATATATGACTTAACTTAGAGACCATCATTATTAGTTTTAGGACAACCACAATAATAAAGGCTTGATAGTGGCTAGTGGCTTATAATATATTTTCAAGTATTTGTAACTGACATTTCTGCATTTTATTTTACAGATTAATAGTATAGTTACTGGTTGGTGGCAGTGTTGCTAGGGCATTCCCTTTGGTTTTGTTAAAGCAGATTACTCCTGCCTTTCATGCACCCGTCTGAAATAAAATACAAATTATTTGAGCAACTACCACTTTGTGTATTCCATATTGGGTGTTGTATTTGTCACCTTGGTCTGCTGTTGGATTGTGTAAAGGTTTGGTCTGGAGTTGCATTTAAAAAGGTTTGGATAAGTGTGTACCCAGCTTTATTCTTACCCTCAAAACGTTGATAGTAAATTGTAATCATTGGGTTACAAATCAATGTCCTCATACCTTCCCTCCATCTCTTGTTTTGCTTCTTAGTTTGTTTACTTGAGATTCAGCAATATCAGCCCTTTCATGGGCATCGTCCAGTTCATGTTGCAATTTTTTGTATTTTGCAAGGTATTGATTGGCTTGTCCCTCCTGTGGAAAATTAATTCATTTTGTTTAACTTTCTTTTATTAGGTCAGCAGTTAGTACTTAAGCTAAACATGAAGTATTACAGAACATACAATCTGCCAACATTTTGGAACTTGAAGTAAATTTAATATGGTTATACTAGTATAGTACTGTAACAAAATTGGATTGGATGGGAGGTGTCACCGTCCTTAAAGAGAATAAAGAATACATGGTTACTGGAATCCACAAAGGCCTGGCAGAGGTATCACTCCCTAGGAGAAGGAGGCCATAAAGAGGAGGTTCAAAGTAGATGAAAGGGGACCATCTACTGTATTACGCATTTTCCATACCCCTGTGATATGAAATCAGGTAATTTAAGGTAGAGCCTTAAAAATAAGACACTTGGCTGCAGCAAAGACAAGCTTATCAGGTATAGGAGAGCACAGCAGGAAAAGCTAGAAATTCTTACATAATGCCATAAAAGGTAGAGATGACCCCCTAACGGAGCAGGGCTGATAAACAAAGTGTTTCCAATTCAGTTAAGAGCGAGAGATGTACAGGTGTGGGAAAGATAGAAAGATTTGGGAATTTTGAAAATAATTAAATAGATTCTGGTTTAGAGTAGAACATTTTTGTTGGAGGAAGTAAAAGGTCAGCTACTCAATCCCATCTCTATGGTCCTGGACAAAACGAATTGTGGGAGTCGCTACCGCGAATAAGGGTCTTTGAGAAGTAGAGAAAGGCAAAAGCTAATTTTTGTCTGTCTCTATTTTGAAAAGACAGCCATTGTCACATTTTATTTAGAATGGGTGAGTATCCTGATCGGCATACTTACGCATTCATTTTTTTGAGACCTGCTGCACAGATTTGAGAAAACCGCCACACCGTCCGGAGTAACACGCTCCAGAGTTTTAGAGTTAGGCAGCGGGGGGGAGTTTTAAGGTTAAGCAAGGGGGATGGTAAGGTTAAAGGTTAGAAGTGGAGGGTTAGGGTCGGGCTGAGGGGAGTCTTAGTGTTAGGCTTCAAGGAGGAGAGTTTTAGGGTTAGGCTGCGGGGAAGGGAGGGTTAGGGTTAGAGTAATAGAAGTGGATGGTTAGGGTAAGGGTTAAATTTATACTTACCCTTTGGCACAGCGCCTTCTATCTCTACGAGACAAAAGCAATCTATTTCTGGCCGGACAGAATGGCACTTTCGAAAAAGGAGTGTTCGCAGCGGCGACCCACCACACAAACAACAAGGCATCGTCCCAGGAGGGAGCCTGTCCTGGAGGAAAACCAAGGTTGTCCCACAAGGTAAATAAGGGAGAGGCTGGAGTGGGGGAGAAGCTAACCACAGCTTGCAGACATTCCATATCACAGCTGTGAATGCAGTTGTAGGGAGGGAAAACAGATTAGGGGAGGCTTAAATGGAAGACGGATTAGACTCAGTAGCTATACAGGCTAGTCTACCAGCAGGGGCAAATGAAGCTACAACAAGCTGAGATAAAAGGCCTGGTAATATGGCTTGAAATCTGGGAACCTCTTGTCTTCCCCACAGTGTAGATTTTATAAGAAGGGCTATACAGGTCCAGGGAGGGCGGTGATTCCATATAAACGCCACCAGATTACTTTTGTATGCCTACAAAAACTGCAGCGGGTACTTTCAGTGGCAGGGTCTGAAAAAGGTAGACCAGTTTGGTAAGAATATTCACCTTGACCGTGATGATCCTGGCCAGACACAAGATGAAGAGATTAGATTGTATTCTGCCTAAGAGAGCTGGATAATTTGTCATATAGGGGCTGATCCAGAACAACGCCCGCCGCCGTATGCGGGCGTATGCGTAAGATCGGCTGTATAGCGCATGCTCAGGGCAGATGTTTCCCGGCATAACAACGGAATATCCTATTTGTGGATCGGGCGTAAGGACGGGAGGAGTGTCCGGGGGGAGTGCATAGATGTTACGCTGTGCGTTAGTATGCACAGCGCAACATGGTAAGTCTGGATCAGACCCATAATGTGTAATAGTTTAATAGTGTATAATAATGCAAGTTAGACACCTAAATAATCTATCTTTGAGGGCTGCCACTTGAACCAAATAGTTTCCAATTCCATTTTAGTGAAGTTTATTTTATATTCCGACAGCTGACCACAATGTTCCAGATAACAAATAGGTTGGACAAGAAGACTCTCGGGTTAATCAGCATAAGGAGGACATCATCAGCATTTTAGATCATTTACCACATACAAATAAACGCATTTTAGCACACTTGAACACCTAACTGTGACTGTATATCCCTTGTCCAAAACGAAGATCATAGTTTATTGACAGACTACCAACACCTTTGTCTAAAGGAATGTTCTGAACAGCTCAAGTAATACTTGAACAACATAGCTGAAGTAGTAATGAACTGTAGGAATTTGCAAATGGCATACCTACAATTGTTGTAGCTGAAGGAGGATGTTACTTCAAATGTGTTTTGTAAATAAATAAAATGTATAGATAAATATTGTGTATGTATGTTTATTGTTTGCCTCTATAAAGACATAATAAAACACTCACAGCTTCTTCAGCTTGATGCTTGTAGCCCTTGACTTTCAGTTGTAATTTATCGATCAAGTCTTGCATTCGAATCAGATTTTTCTTGTCTTCTTCTGCCTTCACAAGTAAAAGAAAGAAGAGCATCTTGCTAAATTATCTTCCAAATTTGCTTAGTATTGATTCATTGAAATAATACAAATTATATTTCAGAGGCCCTCAAACTGACAGTTGGGCCAATTTCGTTACCCCCATGCACCCATCCTAATAGGATTGCCATAGTAACAATTGGATCATACAGTCAGATCTTTTTCAGTCTGTTTTGATGACATTCCAACAAATTGGTCACTGAAATACACAGAATGATAATTGGCCATATTATTGTACAGCGTTTGACCTTTCTAGGAAACTCTCATAAAGCAGCTCTAGGTGTTTAACAGGTAATTCACTCTGCTTCCATTGTGTTTCCTTGTGTTGAATAGTGATCCTACAATTAAGTTACTAAGGTTTGTACAATGTGACTGCTATGCATGAGCTTTAAATATTAATTTGACAGTGACTGTATACCTTTTCACTGCCACACCAGTATTTCTTGAGATAATGAACTTATAATTCTTGATAGACACTTAGGTTGGAGGAGAGCAAACAAGCAAATATATGCATCTTCTGTTTTGTTTTGTTTTGTTATGTTATATAATTTCTGTTAAGACGCTGTATATTAATATGATATATTCATCATGTGATGTAGCAATCTTCTGATGGGACTCCTTCTATACTGAACACCAGTGACAAACTAACTGAAAAATGCAAAAACTAACTTCATGATCTGCCATTTACGCCTCATAATTACACAACATTAGTGCATTTAGCCACTAACCTTTTATTTTGTCAAAGTACCTGATATGTTAGTTCCTTGATGCGCCGTTCAAACTTGCGGACTCCCTTCAGTGATTCTGAATTGCGACGTTGTTCTACTTCTAATTCATTTTCTAATTCACGCACCTGCAGCCAAAAAATGTATATAGATATATATGTCATACTTTTGGCAGCTACCGTATTTTAGCAGCAGACTAAAGGTCTCCAGTTGCAGTGTTTTTATTGTTGTGAACATAGAGAAGATTTAACAACTATGCTGGGTGCTTACTATAAACCAGTGAAAAATAGTCACAGCTATGAAATAGAGTTATAAACTTATATACTCCATTACCTGCTATGATCTCAGGGTACAGACTGGGCCTGATCCAGAACAACGCTTTTGAGCAAATTTACGCGTGACGGAGCCTATTTGTAAGTACTGCGCATGCGCACCATAGAAAATACGCTCATTAGCGTAGCGTAATTGTGAACGTATGGGCCATTCACGTATGTGTCACGTAAATACTTACGTGTGGGCGTGCCAATTTTACGCGAGTCCAAAATACGTCTGAAATACTTTAAGTAGGCGGGGGTTTGTATTTAAAATGTACAGTATGGGCGTGCTTAGCTGCGTAAATTCCTGTTGCCCATACGTACGTGTGCGTATGACTGCGGTTACGTTGGCAACAGTTAAGGTAGGGTTTGGAAAGTGTATCTTGACAAAATACGTACGTTCAAGGGGTGTGCCGAGGGGAGAGTCATGAATTTACGCACACGAAAATACGCTACGCGAATAAACGTACGGAAAACGTAGTTCTGGATCTACCCCTGTGAACCTAAGAAAGAGTATATAAAATGAGGCTAACGTTTATTTTCACAACATAGAGTTTGTTTTTTTGAGTAATCAATAAGGACCGGATCCAGACTTCCAGACACGGGGCGTTTTCCACTGGGTTTGGGATTTTATTATTAAACCTTATTTGGGTACCTATCTTCCATGAATAGTCCATGATGCTGCTGCTAAGTGTCCTGGTCACATTATCTTACAACCAGTTTTGTTTGAACATCCATTCATGTTTTATAGGGATGTAATATGTTAAATAAATATAAATCAGCTAACTAAAATACCATACCCTGGACTCCAGCTTTTGAATCTGCTTTTTGCCTCCTTTTAGTGCAATCTGTTCTGCTTCGTCCAGCCTTTTCTGTAGGTCTTTAATGGTCTGCTCCATATTCTTCTTCATTCTTTCCAGATGAGAACTGGTATCTTGTTCTTTCTTTAGCTCCTCTGCCATCATGGCAGCCTTAATGAAAAATAGACAAACCAAAAAAATACATAAATACATATTGTTTCCCACTGCAAGCAATATGGCTGTACAAAAGAAAATATTCAAAGAAGTATATTCTGTAAAATGAGTTGAGATATTATTTTTGAAATGTATAACGTTACAAGAAAATTATCAATCACTGTTTAAAAAAAAAATATATATATATAATAATTTTACCTAAAAAAAAAAAAATATATATATATATATATATAATAATTTTACCTAAATGTAAACTGCTTTAAAGAGATGAAATTAGTGGGAAGTGTAAGGAACCTCATATTTAGGGTTTAAGGTTGATTTCACATTTTAATTTGTCATTTGATTTTTGTTTCTGAACTAAGAGCTATAGTTCTCAGCTGTTTATTATTGTCTTGAGGTAGATTGTATGAAGTATTACATACTGTATTTTGAAACTCATCGAAATCCTCATTCTTGTTTTAGCACCTCTAGGATTGCAGTGTTGACATTAATCATACACAACTTTTAAGCAAGCAAGGTGGTAGTAGAAAATGTGAAATAAAATGGCAACATAATCTGGCTTGTAAAATATATCTAGAATGTGAACTAAACTCACATCAGTAATAGCTTTCTTAGCTTTATCTTCTGCATTCCGGCATTCTTGAATGGCCTCTTCTACTTCGTTCTGCATGTGAGACAAATCACTCTCCAACTTTTTCTTCTGGTTGATCAGGCTTGTATTCTGTGTACATGTGGAAACCAAATAACGTGTTAAACCAAGACAGTATATTCAGAATTGTGCACATCTAGATATAATGCTAGACCTTAAAAAATGGCACAGTCTAGTTATGGTAAATTAAAATCTAAATCCATATTGTGTTAAAATTATCTAAAGATATGTAGTAGATAGAAAAAAGCTCATATTTGGTGAAAAATTGTGGCACAAGTTTGTTGAACTGGAGCCATTTCTTAAAACAGGTCTTGACAAATCTTGGTCACCACTGTGACTAGGAATTAGGACCAAGCGCCCAGAATGTCACTGGAGGAGCAGTCATACAGCCCGTCCCTTTCTTCTGCTGTGAGAGGAGCACATAGCAAGCAGCACAATGCCAGTTGTTGTTAGCATCATGCTCCTGAGAGCTTCTCTCCCAGTTTCACCGCCATAATTGCTCCCCCAGTGTCTTTTTTGGCACTAGTTTCAATGGGGCAAATCCAGAAGTACGCTTTTCCGCGATTTTACCCGTGGTGGAGACGTAAATTCGCAGATACGTACGCACTGCGCATGCGCACCATAGAAAATACGCACATTCACGTAGCGTAATTGTGAACGTATGGGAGATTCACGTGTATATGTCACGTAAATACTTGCGTGTGGGCGTGCCAATTTTACGTTCGTCAACAATACGTGCGTTTTACGTGAAGTAGGCGGGGGGTGGTATTTAAAGTCTACAGTATGGGCGTGCTAAGCTGCGTACGTTCACGTAGTCAGTACGTCCGTTAGCGGACGTACTCTGTTACGTTTGAAAAAGTTAAGGTAGGGTTTGGGCAGCGTATCTTCACAAAATACGTCCGTGCAAGGGGTGTGCCGAGGGGAGTGTAACGAATTTACGCACACGAAAATATGCTCCGCGAATAAACGTACGGCAAACGTAGTTCTGGATCTACCCCAATGAATCTAAAACAACGGACCATTAAATCAATTTTCTGTAATTTAAACTTTACGGACCAGGATCCAGAGTTATGAAGATTATGCCACTTATGCACGCAAGTATATGATTTGAATAGTAAAGTATATGCCTTTAACAATATCACCCTGTGGTCCAGTATTTTTCCCTGTATTACATGAATACTTAAGTTTTGGCACGCAGCTTAACCAATTCAGTTTTGTTTGTGCTCCTTCTCCTGTGCTAATGGATGGAAGACAGATTTTTACTGCTATTACACTTAGATCATGATTATGTTCTCTTGTTTTTCAGCCCCTTTTTCTTTTATGTTTATGAAAAATTGACTCAAGAATTATCTAGATAAAATGAAATATCACTTTCTTGGACAATATTGGATTTATTGATATACTATTTGGTGCCTCTTAGCAATTACTGTTTAAGTTTGGGCCTTTACATGGCTCAATACAACTAAGAGCCGTTTGCTAAGGAGGCTGCCCTGATTTAAAAATTGTATGTTGAAAGTTGAAATAGGTAAAATTTTAATCACTAAAGCTCACTGTGTTAAACAGCTGCAAAGTGCTGAAAGCATGTTACACACACACACACACACACACACA
>WWET01000561.1:599500-611484 GCA_011038615.1 Limnodynastes dumerilii | reverse complement strand
TCCCCCCCTCCCCCTTCCCCTCCCCGGCTAATCTAAATTCCTCCCCCCTCCCACTTCTAACTAAACATTCCCCGGCTGCCTCTTTCTAACTAAACTACTCCATGCGGCCTTTAGGCAATCTACATACCTAACTGGTGCGCAAATGTACTAGGGGGCATGAGCAGTAGAACTAGTACAACTAGTAAAACTAGTCTGTGTTTGGTCACGATATGCCTGAATGATGGTGATAATACTGAAGACATTTCATATAGTTATAATGTGCTATAAAACTACGGTACGTTTACTGAAATTGTAGCTAAAATAAAGATGTGCCACTAGCATTGATAGTATAAGACTGTCTTATAAGTTTAAATGCAAATTGCTAAATATAGTTTTATAATGTACTTTCATTTTCATATTACTAGAAGTTCATTTCATTTACAGCATAACAGTACAGTACAGAAGTGTTTTGTTAGCGTGTAATGCGCCATCTAGTGGATATTCTTTGTTTATGCAGGTATAAGTAAATAGCAATTTTATATCAGTTCAGCTTATTTATTAATAATTGTACATTAAAATATAATAACAAAATATACAACTTCCCTTTCCATATGTATTGCCAATATCTCAATATTTGTATGTATCTATCCATTATAAGGTGTCCTCACCTCTGCTTCTTCCAAGGCCATCTGCACCTCTGACTTTTCCTGTTCCACTTGTTTCTTCACCTTCTCTACTTCATGCAAGCTCTTGTTGCCCTCACTGACCTGGTCTGTCAGATCTGAAATCTCCTCTGAAAAGTGATATAGTTTTAGTTTTATCCTTTATTATTGTTTCATCTGGGTTAATACTGAAGCAATCACAGTGCAAAGTAGATTTAATGACTGAAAAAAGTAGATAAAAAAAAAAAAAGAAATGAATTAAAGAAATAAAGACACACCAGTACAGATGAATATAGAAAACTACTTTTTAAGACAAAGTAATGTCAAATGTGTTGTAGCTGGATAGTTCATTTAGGCCAAACATTGTTTTTCATGTGATTTTTTCATGTTATTGAATGACATCAATACCTACTTTGTTAGTTAGAATGAATTCCTGCAATAGGTTATCTACCTTGCAGGTTCTTGTTTTCCCTCTTTAGAGTTTCTAAATGATCCAAGACTTCTTCATAGGCATTTCTCAGCTTAAACAGCTCTGTGCTCAGGTTACGTGCCTCCTTCTGCGAGGCTTCAAGCTCAGCCTGGGCCTCCTCATATTTCTGCTTCCAGTCAGCTATAATTTTATCAAAGTTCCTCTGCTTCTTGTCCATGGCAGCAGCAGCAGCATTAGACCTCTCCAGATCGATCATCATATCCTCTAGCTCGCTCTGCAGACGATGTTTGGTCTTTTCCAGAGAGGCACACTTGGCATTTGCTGCCTCAACTGCTTCCTCAGCCTCCTGAAGACGTATAGCTAGCTTTTTCCTATGGACAGGACGCAAATATAGCAAATAAAAGCCTTCATTGTTTACTTTCTCTTTTTTATCTCAGAAACAATGCCTGTTTAAAAGGGGTATGGTTGTTTGGTCAGAACAACTGATTTGCAATAGCGAGGACACCGTGACTAGAACGTAGTCACGTAGTATTTTGCCCTAACCCTCCCCTTCTCTCACCCTAACCTTAACCCTCCATCTCCCGCAGCCTAACCCTAACCTTCCGTTTTTCTACACCTAATGCTTACAGCCACAAAATGGAAGTTGCTCAATCAATTTATAGGTAAATGCAAACAGGTGCATGAAAGGCAGGGGTTAGTCTGATAGCCACAGAAACAAAGTAAAGAAAATGCCCCAGCAACACTGCCGTAAACCAGTAACAGACTATAATGCTAAGCTTCCATGCACCGCAGCCTAACCTTAACCTTCGTATTCTCTGAGCCTAATCCTAACCCTCCATCTAACCCTGACCTCCCCCAGGTCGCTGCAGATGTATTATTGTGTAGTCATTTTCTTTACATAAGATGCTGAGCATGTTGTATTATAACTACAGGCAGGCTAGCAATGACTAGATAGCATACTTGGCTTCCTCCAATTCCTCTGTCCTCTGAATAGCATCAGTTTCATATTTGTTCCTCCACAGAGCCACGTCAGCATTGCACTTGGACAGACTCCTCTGCAGTTCAGCCTTAGCTTCTTGTTCTTCATCAAACTGCTCACGGAGGAGCTCACAGTCATGCCTGGTAGATTGCAGAGCATGGGCCAGTGCATTTTTGGCCTGTGGAAGGTGATAAGTATTATGCAGGAGACACAGAAGAAAGAAGCATAACTACCTCCCATCCTGCAGTATAATAAATTAACATTCTCATTCTTAACCACAACTAAATTATATATAAAATATATAAACTTTCTTTTTTTACACAATATTTACATAGGGGCAGATCCAGACCTAAGTGCTTGATACTTTTCATTGCGTAGCCTATTTACACTAGTGTACTTTCTAAGCACTCCCCTTGTATGTACATACTTTGGCCATTTTACGCCTAGCGAACCCTACCTTTACTTTACACAGTGTAAGTACTGACGTACGTATAGTCCTCACGTTCTTATGAGCCTAAGCACGTCCATACTGTATTATTTAAATGCCTCACCCTGTCCTACCCACCCGAAGCATAATTACGGGTGTCGTATGGCTGGCACGTCTCTTCGTTCGTAGTTACGCTGCTGATACGTGACTAGCCTGTGCGCTGTTAGTTACCTGGCGTAACATCTTCCACGTGCATGTGCAGTAAATACTAATGTGCGATTTTACGGCAGCGGCTAGCATGAAATCACTCGTGTACGTGGGTCTGGATCTGGCCCATAGTTCTGATTTACAGCCCCAATTTTACACCATTTTTTTTATAAACTCAGTACAAAACACAAAGGGTTTTGTACAAATAACCCGTGGCAGTCCTGCCATTCTGACATGTTTGTGTATAAAAGTACTGTTCTAAATTACCTTTGTTTCTTCTTCAAGCTGACGCCTCAGTTCTTCAATTTGTTGAGTAAATGAAGATTTTCCTCGTGATAGTTGACTTATTAAAGATTCCTTCTCTTCCAGCAGTCTTGAAAATTCCCCTGTTTTGTAAATGTTATAAATAATGAATAATTTGTCCATAACAATATTCAAGAAAAGTCTATGTATGAAAGTATAAGGCAAATGAACCATGAAAGAACTTGTATCTGTTATCTACATGGATAACAATACTCTGGTGCTCTGTGTTAATATATATGCTTACGTTACATAAATCTACTGTAAACTATAAAACCCGATCTGCTTTTTATGGGTACAATTTATAGCACAGTTTGTTATTCACAGAATATATTTCCCTTTACACCATCTTCTTCTTCTTCAAAGTCTTTATTACTGTTCATGTATTGGGATTTATTATACATAGGAATTTGGTATTTATATCTAAGGAATTAAAATATGTGCTATACACCTAACTATATAAACAATACACTGTGTTTTCCATTGTGTAAACATGTGTTTCCCACCATTTTCAGTCTGAAGCCTTCCTTTGTTAGTGGTGAGGTCAATTACTTGACGGGTCATCTCATCCACTTTAGCCTTTGCTTCATTAAGCTGGTCTTCATAAGTGCGGCATAGTTTTTCTGACATTGCCTATAACAAAAGCCGTAAAGCTTTATTGTGCCGTAAACAATTTTTTCTAAAGGACAATACATTTAATTTAAAAAAAGAGGTGAGGTCCAAAGGTGACTATTACTGTCCTACAGCCTTGTCAAACTTTAAAATACTATTTTTAGTTTATATCTTGAATATATCTTCTTCTTAGAATTTTTTTTGTGTTAGGTTTTTTTTAATAATTTATCAGCAAAGCAGTAAAACAAATATTTGCATACAATAATAGGTATAATAAATATGTGACATAATGCAATTGCATCTAAATAAATTACCTTAGATTTGGCCATTTGTTCTATATTTGATGCCAAATCATCTGCTTCCAACTTGAGCTCACTCTTTTCTTTCTCAAGTTTTTGTTTCACTCTTTGAAGATTGTCGATCTGCTCTCCAAGTTCTGAGACACTGTCTGCATGCTTCTTCCTTAGGGCAGCAGCAGTAGCCTCATGGTGTAGTGTGGCTTCTTCCAGATCTCTGCGCATCTTTAAGTACTCGGCTTCTCTTTTCTTGTTCATTTCCAGCTGGGCGGATGTAGCACCCCCGGCCTCTTCCAGTCTTTCACTTAATTCTTCTAACTCTCTTGAGAGATCTGACCTCTGTTTTTCTACCTTGGCTCGTGCTGCTCGTTCAGCTTCCAGTTCCTCTTCTAACTCTTCTATACGAGCCTGAATATAACATAGGCAACAAATGACAGGTTAAATTTATACATTTGCAGTTGTTTATATTTTATATACAAAATAGGAAAACACTTAAAAAAAACATCATTTATAAGGTATTATAATAAGCTTTTATATTAAATAATTGAGGATATTATTTTAAGCACTTCCATTTTATATATATTTTCTATAGGAAGTTTTCTTTCCGATAGGGTACTGCTTGAGTGAACCTCATTTGGAATCCCACGTTATACATTGAGCGGTGACCTGTTTATTGGGTATTTGATTTGGTGCTGGAATTTGTCCCAAGAGAGTAAGATTTAGGCTAAATTTTACTAATCCTTTGGTTACATTTTCTTCACTTTTTTTTTAATATATTGCTTCTGTCTAAAGTAGTTTTATTTCTAAAACTTGTATATGGCATTTAAAGATTAGTCAGCTATAAAAGTAAATTGTTAATAGATTAAAAATAATGTCTTCATGAAATATTATCTATAGTCCATCTAACCGTCTACCCCATCCTCACCACCCCTTTTCTACTTTCTACTTCACCTCCCCCCTCTCTACACACCCACTACCATTATTCTCTCCTATCATCTTCCCCTCTGCCTGTCTCCCCACTCATTGTCTCCTGTATGTCCCTTCACGTGCTTAGATTGTAAGCCCTCACAAGCATGGCTCTCTGGCCACCACCTCCCCTGGCCTCAACCCCGTTTCAATCTTGATTAATCGGAATCTGATTTGTATTGGGTTTCATTTGCCGTTACGTTTATATTATGTAATCTGTATGGAACCTTTGTGGTGCCATATAAATAAACATTATTATTAATAATAATAATAATAATAATAATAATAAATAAAATTGTGGGAAATTCACAGACCATACAATACATATGGACTATACCTAGTCATTTAGAAATAATATAATAATAATAATAATATATTATAATAATATACATACTTAAACCTGTTTATTTGTGTGGGTATTTATACATTACAGTTCATTAATGTCAGTCTACTACAATGCACGGCTTACTTGTAGTTCCTTTATTTTCTTTTGGAGCTGAATGACTATGGATTGTTCATCTTCAATTTTGGAAGTTAACTGATTTATTTCAAATTCCTTCCTGGTAAATGCAGAAAATGTAAAATATAACAGACAAGTAATAAAACTTTCAAAAGCTACAATAAATAAAAGAACTGAAATGTATTTAAGGCTCTTGGCTACCAGGAATAAAATATCTTGATTTTTTTTTCTTGTTTTTAAGGGATGCATCGGGGGAGGTAAGTGAAGATGGTAGTAAAGGCTGCCTCTTGTGGGGATAGCTGGGTAGAAATGAATAGTATAGTGTTCCAGAGTGTGCACACTACAGATTGCATTTTGAAAGCTTATGTATAGTAAAGAATTTTAAAAGGTGGACCAATAAATTTCATAGCTATTCTTGAATTTAAGTTTTGTATGTATTTCTGAAGTGGCACTACTGACTACAGGCAGAGTTTTGCTACATTGCATATCAGAAATAGAATTTATAATCTCTTAAACAAATGGTAGTAAAATAATAGAATATAGATATTAGATAAAAGGCAGAGTGCTCCTTGTCACAATTTATAGAAAACACTAATGCATGAAATAGGAGCTGGAAAACCCATGCTATGCAAGACTTTAAAGTGATGTTATCATGGACTACAAGGCCCTGTGTGTACAAACATGAAGAAGATGTGTACCTATTTAAATAATAGACAAAGAGGTAAGTTTGTGCTGAACAATTATGTCCTGGTTTCCAATATCCTCCTACTGTATATGCAACGCCCGATATGTGTTTGGTTTAATCCTTAAATAATAACCTTACTTCTTTAATTTCTCATCCATTTGCTGTTTATCATTTTCTGCATCCATTAGGCTCTCTTGTGTCAGCTTCAGATCTCCTTCCAGCTTGCGTTTTGCTCTTTCAAGATCCATTCTGACTTTCTTTTCTTGTTCGAGAGATCCTTCAAGCTGACATATAGGAAGAAAAGTGTTTACGTATATATATATATATATTAAATATATTAACTACAAGTACACCTTAAGCAAGTTACACCCAAGTATTTTGGCAATCTTACATCGTCCACTTGCTGCTCTAGTTTTGACTTTAGTTTGGTCAGAGTGTTGACTTTGTCTTCTTCTGCCTGAAGGTCATCCAGAGTTTGCTGATGAGCCTCCTGTAAAGCTTTTTTCTCTCTTGTTAACTTAGTTATTGTCTCGTCAAGAGCTGCCATTTCTTCGGTTAAGTTTTTCACCTGAAGGTGAGTTAAGGATTTAATTATAGTAACTATATGGCAATGTATATATACAAACATATAATGAAGCAGTTGAATGAAATAATCAACATTTTAGACAAATTTAATATCTAAATCTAACCATTTATTTTAGCCCAATATGGATCTAAATTTTCCTCAGTACCAAATGAATATAGTAAAATAAAATTGGTATTGATTATAATGTATGTTTTAAGACATATCGGGGACTCCCTTTCCCGGATCCTAATCCTAAAACTCCCATACCCGCAGCCTCACCTAACCCTTCCCTTCCATGACTCTAACCCTAAGCCCCCCCCCCTTTCATTACCCTAAACCTCTTCCCCACAGCCTAAACCTAAAAGTCCCTGGAGAGTATTACTCACCTCTCTGCTGTCTGGTCGGGAAACATGAATGGGTAAGTAAGCTGATCGGCATACTTACCCATTAGAAAACAAATATCTAAAATGACTGCCTTTTCGTAAAAATTTGTTTTCGGCTGTCACTACTTTTAAAAGACAGCATTCATGGCGGCTACATGCACCTCTAAAATTTAGTATGGAATTTAGGAGTTACTTTTTCTTTAAACATTTAGTTTTACCTAATGTCAATTCATTAATAAATCCAATTTGAATGGAGCATCAGATCCTATGTTTTAACAAGCATAGAAGCCTGGAATAGTAGTTTGCGATATTACCAATTTACCACTAACCATGTGTATGTATGGCAGTAATGGGTGGCTTAGCACCTCTTATCATTTTGTAATTGGTAACAAGCACTATATTGCATATATATTATGAGACTATTGCCACCATGTGGCATATCTGATAACACACTAAATATTTATGTTCCTATATAAAACTTAAACAGTTTAAAAAAAATACTATTTAATAAATACAGTTTCTTGTTTTAGGCTGAATAGAAGAGCTTAGGGTTGGTAAGGGAGCACTCACATAGCATATCACCTGATGCTTCTCTAAAAGCATAATTTGCAGCCACATCCTCCTGCTTGTAGGATTGATAGCTTAAGGGGGAGGGTGGGCTGAGATTTGCCAGCTAGCACCTGCCAATGGCCAAAGGTACAAAATGAGAGCTTATCATTCTGTGGCTATACAGGCTCAAGTGCTTGCTATATTTGTATACAAAATCCTCATTCTTGGAAATGCTCTTATAAAGCAAACAAATGTACCTTGTTTTCTGTTGCATGCTTTTCTTTTTCAGCTTTTGCCAATGTTATCTCCAGATCATCAATGTCTTTCTTAAGTTCAGAGCACTCATCCTCAAGCTTTCTTTTCTTTGAAGTGAGTTCTGAGTTCATTTCTTCTTCATCCTCTATGCGCTCTGTGAGGTCTTTAATTTTAGCTTCCATTTGAATTTTAGATTTAATTAATAGGTCACAACGCTCCTCTGCATCAGCCAGAGTATCTTGTTCCTATGATAAAGTTTACATATAGTTTTATTATTTTTAGCAGTCATGGTGCATGTGTTCTATAGATTGTGTGATATAATAATAACAATGCTTCCATTGTAGCTGAAAACATTTGACTTTTGAGAGACACACATTCCTATTATAATTTACTTTTCATCTTAATTCAGTGGACTTTTTAAAGACTTAATATTTTTATATATTCGTATTAAAGATCCTAGTAAAATAACATACAATCAAGGGTGTATGATATGTTTTACACATGGATAATAACATTTACTACAAAGTTGTTTATGAGCCGGCGCTATATAATAACACAAATCACAGACTTGAAACGCCAAACATATTGGTGGCATAGCAGGAAAGAGGGAAATAAAGGGGTATTTCAGAAAGGCTTGAGGTTAATTGTAACGTTGTGGTGGGTTAATATAAAGGGAGATAGGAAGAAAAAAGATCATCACAGTGGTTCAATTATAAGTCAGGAGTTGGAATGGATAACTACATGTTGTTCCATGAGAGCAGATAGTGGTCTGTGGATTGAGATTCTAGCAAGTGGAACCAGGTATTGGGCCGGATCCAGAACTACGTCCGTCTTCCATAGACGGACGTAGTTCAATAAACAATAGCTACTGCGCATGCGTAGTAGTTATTGTACGTAATCTGCGTATCGTTTCGATACGTAGATTGCGTATATGCGGTCTAAAAGACTACGCATGCGCAGTAGCTATTGTTTATTGATTTATTGTTTAGTTCTGGATCTACCCCATTGTCTGTAAATATTTTGTGAAAAATATTTAAGTCAAACCAAAAAACAAGTATAATTTTTCCATCAAAATAAGGTTATTAACAAACATTTTAACTATGCATGGCTGCATACCCATATTACTTTGCTAAAGATTTTCTATTATTTAAGAAACCTAAAAAGCATGAATGCTTTCAAAGTATTGCCATACCATCAAAAGTAATTTCAGGATGCTGTTTGCAATGCACTCCAACATGAGACAGCAGAAGAATCTCTGTGCTTCCATTGGATCCTTCACTGAATTGTGAACATCACATTCACAACAACTCACTCACACTCTATTCTAATTATCAGTGCAGGGCAATCAGATTTGCAAAACCTCTGTTCCTGTTTCTGCTGCTGCAAGTGTTGCCAGTCAGGGTGCCAAAACTAAATACCTTTTGGTCAGCACAAGACATTTGCAGAAAGCTGTGGTAAAAACGATTTGGAACACAGTTCAATGATATATGTTAATAAAACAGGCACCTAAATGTTACCACACTTGTATTGTACTTATGACTTGGTTGTATCTAAAATGCTTTCAACTAACCGCTTGTAACTGAAGTGTCAGGTCATTTTTCTCCTGGACTAAAGTCACTTGCTTTTCCTCAAGTTCTTTTCTTCTGGCTTCAGATTTTTCAAGTGCTTCTTTAAGTTTGAGGAACTCCTCCTTCATGTTTGCCATTTCCTTCTCAGTTTCTGCAGACTTCAATAGAGGCTTAATCTTGAAGTAAAGTTTCATCCAGGGCCAGTTTTTGACAGCCATAAAAGCACGAATGTTCCACTGGATAATAAGCAGAGCATCCCTATAAAAGCAGACCGCAAATTCATTTTAGTTTGTTTTAGAAAAATCTTAGCTTGTATGTTAAGAGTCACTAAATACATATCAACAATTATTGGAAATAATAATCCTAATCCTCCTTTCCCTGCAACCTGACCCTAAGACTCCGCTCCCCACATACTGGGCCATATTCAGAGAACCGCATTATCGGCGACTTCCGTGCGTATTTTTAAGTACATTTAAACTGCGCATGCGTAGTAACTTTTAATACACTGTTCACGTAGACTATACACGCGGAGGTGCCTAGTGGACGGACTTGTGAATCGGACGTGGGAAATTCCGCATGGATCTCCCACGGAAAAATACGCACGGAGGAATTTACATAGAAATGGGCGGAGGGGGCAATTTAAATGAAGGGAAGTGGGCGCGATCACAAAGATACGCACGTTCGGAGGACACATACGCACCTAAATGGCAGCAGAGAGTTGGGGCTAGTCTATGGAGGCGGATGTCTCAGAGAGCACAGATTACAGATTAGCAAGGGGATTAACTGGGGTTTTGGTGGGTGTAACTTGATCCGTCTATGCGTATATTTGCGCTCAGTCTGAATACGGCCCCCTGACCCTAAGACTCCCCTCCCTGCAGCCTAACCCTAAGGGCCGGATTCAGATAGCCCTCGCACCCGCGTTATTTGCGGTGCAACGCTAATTGTGAGAATTAATTTTTTATTTTTTTTTATTTGCACCTCTTTGAGGCACGCAAAAAAATTAGCTACCGTAATAGAATGGAAAAAGCGCACACAAAATTTCTAATTGAATCGCGCCCAAGACTCCCCTCCCTGCAGCCTAATCCTAAAACTCCCCTTCTCGCAGCCTACCCTTAGTACTTCCCAGCCTGTTTTATTTGGCATTGATTTTCTTGTATATTTGATACTTCTGATTCTGGGTCTATACATCAATAGAGCCAAATTAATGGTTAGTGAACACCTGACATGCAAAATACATGAAATTTACATTTTGAGATTGAAACAATATTGTCTCAACCTATTAATTCTCTAAGAAACAGTTACCTCACTATTGCCTAGACCATGTCATCTGACTTGCAGTGGACAGCTTATAGGACATGTATGTTAATAGTTTAAACCATTTATTTAGGTAAATACTAAAGGAAGGTTACATAATATTAAATTTGTACTAAATCAATTATATTTGATGACAAAAATATTCAAAGTTTCAATCCATGGTATATGTACCAATACTGGTGGTAAAATGCAATTAAAAGCATTGGATATTTGCCTTCTATTTTTATAGTTTTCTCAAATAAAACAAAATTAAAACATTTGATTTAACAAAAGAATAAATAAAACCAACATGGAAATGGGACATAATTCCATACCACTTATTTTGTATCGTCACCTGAAAGCAGCAGCATGGAAATTGTTACGTTTACTTAATTCACAATTCAGAGTTTTTGTTTTTTCATTTTGGTTTATTTTTATTCTTACCTTCGTTCCAAAATCTTTTGGAATTCAATTCTCATTAATTTTCCTCGGGATCTTGCTTGGATTAGTGTAAGAATCTTAGCTAATCTTTCATCTCGCATTTCTTCCAGATGTCCTAAGAGACCAGCCTTGAAAAACACCTAGTGCATACACAAATGTACATAAAAAAGCTTGTGTTACAAAGTGTTCTTACAACAGGGGAAAGGTACAGAAAAAGAAATGATTGTGTCTGACAGAACAGATAACAGATTCTTATTAATTATGTCAACAATCAGAATCTTCTTTATGTTGTAAATTACCAATGAGAGAGAGAGAGAGAGATTTTAACCTTCTAGTTCACACCTCTGGAGGCATCCCACATGTAGGGAATAACAGCATAGACATTGGAAGTGTACACAATTGACGTTGCATTAATATCCCTGATGAAAGTCTAGTGAAGTCTGAAACGTTGGATGATTATTCAGGACTCTGAGTACAGTGCTTTTGCATATTTCTATATACATTGCATTGTGGAATTTTATATATTATATATTGTTGGAGCAGGCTCACTTTTCTTGTTTTAATGGGATCTATTAAAAGTTATTCCTCCAAAGTTCCAGTTTCAAGGATATAAGAAGTAAGTACAATTTTAACTTAAAAACAAGATATACTAGGGGCATTTTGTACATGTACAGGCTTTCAGTCAGAGAAAATGTTTCTTTATTTCCACACAAGACCAGAGAGTACAGGAAAAGGATATGTGTTTTATATGTATGTGTATGCTTCCCACCTACACTGAGTACAAGCAGCCACAACAGCCACACACAATGGGCCTGATCCAGAATAACGGCGGGCGTAAGCGTAAGATCAGCTTTTGAGCCGATCTGCGCATGCGCCGGGCAGATGTTGCCCGGCGTTGCTACGGCAACGCCCGATTGTGGATCGGGC
>WWET01000561.1:582255-599374 GCA_011038615.1 Limnodynastes dumerilii | reverse complement strand
AAGGGGCCATACGCCCGCACAGGGGGAGTGCCATGGCAAGTGATCAGGCCCAATGACACTTCTAATAATATTAATATGAAAGTAAAACATGCTTGAATATGCCAATGAAATGTGAACTAACGTTAAGAAACAATTTATCCAAAGTTTGTATCAACTTGAATGATAAATACCTTTGTGTGCCCAAATCGATACTGAGTATTATCAATATCCAAACTCCCCAAGAGTTTTTCAGATGCTTTTCTGCTGTCTACAAACTTGTCCTCTGGGATAGCACTGGGGTTCAGGATACGGTACCTGCAGAAACCAAATAGTAAATCAGATAGGTGATAAACCTGATATGACAGATATTAGTTCTATGATGTGATCAATTAGTCAACTGATTTTTTTTTTGTGGTGCTACTAAAATAAAAAAATAAAAATATTTATTTATATAATGACATAATAAAGTATATATTTATGATGGAGAACACAGTTTTAATCTTAGTTTAGCATATACCAAAAATACCACTCCAGTGATCTTAAGTGGGCATGTATACAGGGGCAGTTTACTAGTACTCCTCTATTGCTGCAATTGTAAATATTTTACATTTCATTTATACCTCAATTACCACTACTTTGCTTACCATACCATATACCAAATGTTACTGTAATGTCCTTTATTGTGTTATAATGGCCAGAATAGACAATTAATAGATAACCAGATAACAAATTGAAACTAATCTGTGCTGTTACCTCTGTTTAAAGTCAGCATACATAACCCTATTTGGAAAGCCTTTGCGGCAAATACGAATTCCCTCTAGGACACCATTGCAACGGAGCTGATGAAGAACCAGGAAAGGATCCATTGCGCCTGAAACCAAATGTAAGCAGTGTTTAAAAGATTAAAAATATTAAAATGTGCTTTACTCATTAAGCTGAAATAAACTTTGATTAGTAATGTAGAATTTGAAGTAACACCTGTGTGGTTCTACTTATACTATTCATCTATCTATATTTAATATAATACTAGTGAACTAGTGAGTCATAGGCCCAGGTGCAAATATATGCTTTGGGCCCCCCCCCGCCAAAATGCCTCCAGTCCCCCTCCATATATCCCATCATGTGCCTCCAGCCCCCCTCAGTATTCCCCCATATGTGCTTCCAGCCCCCCCTCAGTATTCCCCCATATGCGCCTCCAGCTCCCCTCAGTATTCCCCCAGATGTGCCTCCAGCCCCACCTCAGTATTCCCCCATATGTGCCTCCAGCCCCACCTCAGTATTCCCCGATATGTGCCTCCAGCCCCTCCCCTCAGTATTCCCCAATATGTCCCTCCAGCCTCTCCCCTTGTTACTTACCTTTCCCTCGTTACTTCCTCCTCCGTGGCGCTCTCCACATCACGTACATACAGGAAGTTCCTGTATGAGTTGCGTAAGCTCATACCGGAACCCCCTGTATGTACCTTCGGCTCTGTGTGCAGGCAGAGCTGGCGCGGTCTCCCTGTTGTGGAGACTGTCAGCGCTCATACAGGAGTCCAGTATAAGCGCTGGCAGTATCCATAGCGGGGAGACCGTGGGCCGGCTCTGCATGCACACACACAGAGCCGGGGCCCATGGAGATAATGGGGCCCACAGCCACCGCAGTAGTGGCTGATGCTGTGGGCCTTATTATCTCCATGGGCCAAGGTGTCGTGCACCGCCAGTAGTTCCGCCTCTGATAATACTACTAACCACACAACAGCCACTAACCTTCCAGTCAACGTTAGCCAAGCTGCATGCACTATGTAATCCAAATTATTAGTGGCACATAGAGCTGATGCCGAATAAGGAGCCCCTAGAAAAGCTACTGTGCAATGTCAGGGATTCTAATGAATTTACATTTGCTTATTGCACACAAATGCTGAACAACTTTAATTTTTAAGCTATAAGTTGAGCTGAGTTGAGCTAGGAAACATAACAAAGGATATGTTAAGATCTGAAACATTACCTGGAGTCTTGGTTTCATTGGGAATAATGCAGCGTACAAAATGAGGTGATGTTGATCTAAGATTAGTCATTAATTTGTTCAAATTTTCCTGAAATTAAGCAAAAAGTTGCACTATATTAACAATTGATGTGTCTAATAAGTTCCAAAACTATTTACTTTAATGTATGGTGCAGGAAAATGTACAGGCATACCAAAGAATTTGCCTCTCTCAGGATGCTTAAATTAAAAAGAAATATGGTTTCTCTTATGCTAAAACCCTACAAGTTACAATCACTTTAGAATGAATCACCATTGTCTAATGGTTACTTATGATGCTAATGATTTTGCTTTCATATGAAGCACACGAGACAGTATTTCCATGTGCATAGATAGAAAGACATTTGCTGCAGTTAATAATATTGGGTGTTTATCAATGAGTAGAGGTATACAGTGCAAAGTAAAGGTAAGTAAAGAGAAAAAGGTAGAATTACTTTGTGCATAGATGACACCGTTTGAAAGGAAGCTCCTTTCTTGCGCTTTTTTTCTCCTCCTTGGTCAGCTGTCAACACATAAACAATGAATCAAACGCTCACATTCTGATGTGACAATTTGGAACATAACTATAGTCACACCTTCACAATTTTAGTCCTATCCAGCCGGATTGACAGTCCCTGACATATTGAACATATGTCCTTAATTTATTGATAATAGCTTCTAAGCATGCGTAGTAACTATATTATGTAATCTACATCTCGTTTGGTTACGTAGATTGCGTATATGTGGTCTTTAAGACCGCATATACGCAATCTGCGTAACAAAACAATACGTAGATTATGTAAAATAGTTACGCATATGTAGTAGCTATTATGGGTAAATTAAAGATGTATGTGCAATACATCCGAGGCTGTGAATCCGGCCCATCATGCTGTTTATCTAAATATAGTTAATATAGATTAAAATAATGTACTTTTATAGTTTTTTTTATTCTTATTCTATGACCTGCCAATCACTCTGAGCTTTATGGAAATTTAAATCAACAGCTAAACAATTTTACAGTAGATATAAATGGTTACATGCTTTGTGTGTTCTCTTTTATAACTTCAAAAGCTGCCTAAGTAAATCATTTCTATCAATATACACTGTGTGTGCAGGCCATATACCCAATATCATGATACTAACCACTGTCTGAGCTGATATAGCTTTCAAATAGGCAAGCCAGAAGTTTATTGGATGACTTTTGGAAGAGTCCCACTACTGTTTCATTAAGTGGATCCTTGTTCTTCTCCAACCAGCCATTAATGCTGTATGGGACCTACCATAGAATGCATACATAGACCACCAATAATCAAAAAGTTGTTACATAAAGCACTAAACATTCACTAAGTGTGTCTATTAATAGCACTGGGTCACCTACCACTCCAGCATAATGAACCAGTTCAAAATGAGCCTCATATTTTCTTTTTTTATCAATCCTTGGTTTTTGAAGGTTAGGTGATTTCCCAAGATGGTTGTCATAAAGTTTAGATTTGAAAGTCATGTCTGTAGCCTTAGGAAACATGCATTCTTCTTCAAGGATTGACAAAATTCCCAAAGGCTATGGAACAATATGTGTAAAATGTCAAACTTATATAAAAAATATATCATTGTAAGAAACAAATATCTTTTATTTCAAATATTTTCTGAAAAAAGACTCATTTACCTTTTCAATCAGGTCAATGCAAGCCTGCAAGTCTAATCCAAAGTCTATGAACTCCCATTCAATTCCCTCTTTCTTATATTCTTCTTGTTCCAACACAAACATGTGATGGTTGAAAAACTGTTGCAGCTTTTCATTTGTGAAATTGATGCAGAGTTGTTCAAAGCTGTTATACTGTATAGAGCAAATTATTGTTTAAATCACTGCACATTTCATTTGTAACTATATATAAATTCAGATTTGGAAAACACCTCACTAATATTCTTTTCAGATCAAAACTAATTGATATTAACAAATACTGAAATCTTATTGTGCAATTCAGTAGCATATTTTATGCTTGGAATCTTTAAAACAATATATTCTTTCCGGTTATCAGAGTTCTGTGAACTGGACCCTGATGGATGGATGTAAGTTAAGTAAGCAGTTTACAATAGTAACATTATGTTACAGGAGGTTTTTAGGGCATGACCCTCTAATGTGTTGCTCTCTTTGTCACACTTACAACATTGTACTCAAGGACCCATTTTTTAGTATTTGCCACCATGAATATACAGTATTCCACTCTTATTTAGAACTTCAACCAAAAAATATAGCTATATATACACACTTTCCTCTGTAACTTGAAATTAAATATTTAAGCAGAAAGCAAGGATGGTGGCAGAACTCTGGATGTGGGGTTGGGGGTTGGAGGATGGCATCCAGCTGCTGCACAGAAGAGCAGACCTGGCTGTTTCAGCATTGGAACAGACCGGACTGCTGAGAGTGTTCTATCACAATCTTCAGATCCAACAGCCATGTGTTCTGTAACAATCCTTAAATTCAGCAGCTGATTTGTTAATTACAATTTAGCCCCCTCCCTGCCAGCACCTATAGTGGAAAATAAATTCTACCATAAATACCTGTCATTTTTTCACCTATTTATGACTAAATGTATATAAAATAATGTGCTATCACAATTTCTATGAAATACTTGATACAAGTTTGCAGTTATGGAAAACAATGCTTACATCAAAAATTTCAAATCCAGCAATATCAAGCACGCCAATAAAGAACTGTCTGGGCAACTTTGTATCCAGAGTCTTGTTAATTCGAATCACAAGCCACTTAAACATTCGGTCATAGATGCCTTTGGCCAATGCACCGACTGCATAGACAACCTAAGGACATAAACCACAAAAAGAGAAAATAATAAAGTTAATAATAATAAAGTAATAATAATAATAAAGTAATAATAATAGTAATAATAACAATAATAATAATAATAATAATGTTAATAATAAAGTAGTATAGAACAACACATTATTGGATTGTCAATTATATAAATATGTACTAATGTGTCTACTAAAATAACTTATATATATTACATAATTAGTGGTATGTTAAATTTTCTCCTAACCTCTCATCAATAATAACAATAATATAAAAATGAATATTGATTATATTTTAAGATTGAATTTTATTACAATAAATTTCCAAAGCACTTTTTATCTGATATGGTCATTATGTATATTATGATTAATTATATTGTTTAAGATTTATTACTCTGTTACCGTAGTTTCGTTTGTTGTATAACTATAGCTTTACCAATGTGTCTATACCTATAGTTTACAAGCAATTTCCGAAATATGATAAAAGGGTTAAAAACCCACAGATGTCAACTAATGAATGGAGCTTCAACTACAAATAGACGGCCACACAGAGTAACAATTTTTTATGCCTATGATGAAATCCGCGTAGGGAAGAAACGCGTCAGTTTGCTTTGTTCTTAACTATCCTTTTGGGACCAATGTACTGGTATTGCTTATACTACTTTTCAATAGACTTAATTTTTATATTTTTTATTTTTCCTTTTGTTATTGTATGAGCGGGCGGATGCACACGCCACTTCACACTTAGGGCCCGAATCAATTACATTAGCGCACTGCGTTAGTTGGGAAAAAGCTTGCAGTGCGCTTTTTCATGTCTATTACGGTAGCCAAAGTACACAGATTTTTATGCACACCTCTCAGGCCCATACTGTTGATGGTGCATGCACTGCATGCCAAGGCTCTATTGGAATGGAGCTACAGCGGAGAAATACAAAAAGAAAATCTTGGCCACCTGGGCTACATAGTAGCCGCTATCCGGGCCAAGGAATAATACACAGAGATCCAGCTGACATTTGATTCATAGCATCTCCTGATAATTAAAGACCGCAATCTCTAATAACATCCTTACTAGTTTGCTGTTCGGAGTAGCTAATTTACGCAATATATGTACTATATAGGACCACAAAGACCACAGTTAGAAGCTTAAGCAGGAGGAGTCATGCCAAGGCAGCCTTGGGGAGGAGGTGGGTGGGGGGAGGTATGTAGATCAGCCGAGGAGGCCGGGGGAAGGACGGGAAAAGCCATTCTCCATGCGTACATTCATTTTTAAAAAATAAACTAAATACGTAAGATAAGGTATCCCTATATATGCCTGCCTTAAGCCCATAAGCCTGCCTTAACTAAATCGTACAGATCAGCAGTCCATACAATCGCTGATTCGTGTGTATCCTCAAAACCCAGCCCCTGCTCTGTAGTACTGTACTATTTCCATCTATCCCCCCACGTCCATCTTTTGTAATTTGTGCAGATGCAGATGGAGATGGAGTCACCCCATCGGACGGTACTCCTATCATATTGAACTAAGTTACGTACAATTGAAGTTACTATCGCAACTGTAGTGTAACATCTGAAGGGAGCACGCGCCCTCTAGTCAATATAGTTGACTTGCGTTCGTAAGTGGGCTAATGGACTTCGGTCTGGGTCCGGTCCATAGTCGGCATATTCCGACAGATTAAGTCAGCAGACTCGGAACTAGGTTTATCAGACTATTAAAGGCTAATCTGCCGACTACTGGTGCAAAAATTGTGGTCTTACCTGTTCTACAGTTTGACCTTTGGTCACGTATTCATTGCCTACTTTCACTCTGGGATGCATCAAACCCTTCACCAGCTCGGAGGAACTCACTCCCATTAAATAAGCAGCCTTATCTGTGCCTAAAAGTAAAACACAGACAGTGGTAAATACTTGTGCTTACAAGATATACGAAGATTTCTTCATATATATACAATTAGCTTTAAACATATTTTCTAAAACATTATTATTAACAAAAACAATGGCATGGATTCTAATTAGTAACCAATGAACTTACTTTCAGTGCCATCAGCTTCTGCTTGTTCTTCTCTTTGTTTTTGCTTAAACTTCATGTTGCCAAAATGCATTATAGCACCGGTCAGCTTAAACGCACCATATTTTTCATCAGAGATGAACCCCAGTATATCAAATGCTTGCTGCAAAAAAAGGGATGAAAACACACAGACTTTTGTCATTTCTGTAGCTTTTTCATTTTCATTTTTCTTAGTCAGTTAATACTTACATCAGTTGCAAGTAATTCTTCACTATCATCTAAGTTATCCACAGTCACAACTCCTTGTGAGCTGAAGTGGAAATCATAAGGATTAGTGCTCACTAAGAGCATATCTGCAAACAAACAAAACAATAGTCTGTCAGGAACATAATTCAAACAGAAATTCCATATCAGTGTTTCTAAACATTTGTCATATTGTTCGATTTTTAGCTATTTATATCAATATCAGAGACCTTCCTAAAGAGTCATAAAGTATAACTTAATTATAGAGTGTACCAGAAAAAGCCTCATAGTATCCAATAAATAATTTAGCACCTTGTAGCACTTTTACTATGTCTAGCTTAGGGTCAAGAACATTGTTTTTCTGAATTCACATGAGAAAAGTCACCTTAGCTCGTTATAGAGATGGCTGAATAGTATAAGAATCATAGTATGATCTACAATACCTCTATATTTTAATCTAAAATGTTAATAATAATGGACCTGAATCACACTTAAGGATCTTCTTAAAATAAGAACTTAAAGTTACACCTGGGCTAAACCATGTTGATTGCAGGGGAGTCATATTACATCTGTTGCAAACAGTACTAGTGTTGAGAGGTGATATTTCCCAGCCCAAGTCTAAATAACAGTGTAATAGTAAAGCTGGTCAGTATCTGTGTGCAGTAAGCCATTCAAAGATATATCCCTGCATGCAAAGAATACAATAAAATTAATTCCCCCCTGCAATCAATATGGTTTTGCCCAGGAGTGGCTTTAAGTTCTTATTTAAGAAGATTCTTAAGTGTGAATCAGGTGCCATATATCATACCTTAAATATTGAAAAATATCAAAGATATAAATGCAACAAAAAATATGTTTGTTAGTTGTGTCTCACCTATTAGCTCACTCTTTTTCCCAGTGGTTATCTGGTAAAAGATATGATAGCTTCTCTCTCCAGGCTGTTGAAAAATGACTCTGGATTTTTCCAGCAAGTCTACAAATACACGAGGGACATAGGTAAGCAACTCATGCCAATTTTCATACATTTCAATTAGATAAACTCATTTTCTAAGTGATGACAAAGGGATAACCAAACACCTTATACATGGCAGTAATAGAAACACTAGGTTGGTAGCGCAGTGATGCTACATAGATCCCATGTTTCTATCACATATGTTTCAAAAATTCCAGGAAAATTGTATGTCTGCACAAAGCCAGTTCAGAAATTCAGGAGTAAGGAGTTACAACAGCACCTGTGTGTCACGGTGTTAGAAGGCTGTCAGGCTAAACTACCAGTGTCTCTCATTATCAGGGTCACTAAGGCAGGAGTCCTCTCTGGAGAGAACATTACATTGGGTATGCTTGTATGGGCTGTGTTGTATTTTGTTGTGAGTGGGACATTAGTCTCTGTAGTTGAAGTAAGGGAAGATTTCTCCGTGTATTTTAGAGACGAAACAGGCCAGACTTTTTTCTTCTTTTTTGTTTAGTTTGGTTTTGTTAAATATTACCTGTTGAATAAAACTGGTTGTATGCTGCGATCTGCTGGTATTTTGTGAAAGTGCTGCTGGTTGCCCCAGGAAACGGCAACCTATACCTGATCTTGTGACACTAACTTAACTAGATTTGAAGTAATTGGACCTTATGTACACTTAAGAAGCTGCATTTAGGTTTGTAGATTGAGTAAGCACGGACTCTTTAGTGCCATAAGGTTCCTAAAAACAGTGGTGGGTTGGGGGGCAGGTCAGATGAGTTAGATGCGGATACTGCTACACCTAACTCATTTGATCTGTGAATACGGTCCAATGTCTTATTCACTAAATAAACACTGAAACCTTAGATTTACTAACAGCATAAGAGAACATGCACCTTGCTTGGTCACTCACATATGAACTCTAGTTCATGCAAATTCGCACAGGAGAATAATCTCAAGGTTGGGACTTACAGATTTCAATATCAGCAGAAGACAATTTCCCGGTGGTACCAAAGTGAATTCGGATGAATTTACCCTGATGTAAGCAAGTGTGAAAGATACAGTGATTATTGGCAGTGATCATTTTTGGAAATAACAATGGGCCTGATCCAGAATTAAGGCTTATTTCTGTATGTTGGCCTCTGCAACAGAAGCTAACATATTAAATTAGTAATCCTAAATTCTGTACTGCAAGGGGAGTGCACACACATTGAGACACTGCCTTAAATAATCTTATTTGGAAGACTCATGTATGGAATGCAGGATCTTACATAAGAGCTTAGCCCAGACCTTATTGTACAATCTGCAATCCGGATCCCACCCACCATGCGTATGAGTGGACCTGCCCTGCAGGCAGATAAAGATTTCTGCTCAGAGCGCAGCATCAGTCAGCACTGTGCATAAGTCCCCTGTCGCTATTAATCCCGGATCAGGCCCAATATACTTTTATATTTATTTTGTGACTTTTTTGTAACAAATATGCTGCATTAACATGTCACAGTAGTACAATGAATCGTCATAAGGTATAAATAGTAACAATTAAGTAGCAAACGTATTCTCATGTATAAATTGCACCACAAAGGGGATTTTATAGTGTGGTAGAGAAACAGCAGACTTACAAAACGTGAGGAGTTGTCATTTCTCAGGGTTTTGGCATTACCAAAGGCTTCTAGGGCTGGGTTTGCCTGGATGATTTGATCCTCCAGGGTCCCCTACAACAAAGATAAAAAGGATACATCTATAAATACATATTTTCATGTAAATGATATAGAAATAAATATTTTACACATTTTTAAATGAAGATCATGAAATAAGAAATTGGAAATTTTTCTGTGTACTTCAAAAAACTATCCAATACATTTAATATTGGATTAAGCTTTAGAATTGTTGGTTTTAGAAATGTAAGTCTTAGCTAACTTTAGAGGCAATGGTAGATGCAGCAGCACAACCTTGATATGACATTTTATAAAATATAGTGTATAAGACACTAAGGGCCAGATTTACTAAGCTGCGGGAATGGAAAAGTGGAGATGTTACCCATAGCAACCAATCAGATTATAGTTGACAATTTCATTTATGTATTAAGAAAGTAATAAGTGAGAGCTAGAATCTGATTGGTTCAACATCTCCACTTTTCCTTTCCCTGCAGCTTAACCCCAATAGTGTTACCATTAATAAATACCATAACAAAGTGTGATATATACAATATTTCTAAAATCTTTTTATTTTTTTTAATATATAAAAATAAAAGTTTATCATTTATAGTGTGCTATATATAACGTAATGCTTGCTGTAAATAGAGATAGTTTGAATGGGTGTGGGTCCCTGCAAATAATGGCTCTATTTCGATAGGGCCGTTCTCTCCCAACCATTTTCAAACTGGCTGGGATATCGATTGGTTATGGCTCGAAGAGGCATAGCAATCGTTCCCCGGAGCACCGAACACGGTGCTCTGAAAGGTGGGTGGCTAAACTAACCCCAACCCTTCCCCTAATTCTAACCCTCTCCTTCCATTACCCTTACACTCCCTTCCCCGCAGACTGAACCTAGCCCTCACCTCCCAAAAAAATTCTAAAATGGCCCCCTATTCCAAATAGAGACAGCCGAAAAGTAACTTTCGTCTCTCTCTATTTTGCAAAGCGGAGACTGCAACCGGTTTGAATAAATGTAGGTGTTACGATTGAGCAATTAATACATTTACCGGCAACCAATAAAATAAATCCAAGTCCATTCCACATTTACAGTTCACTATTCTATACTGTACATTTTTCTCCCAAAACTGTGTTGTATTAGTACATTCTAATCTTGATTAAATTGTTGTGAATTGTCAATGAAAAAAAAAGGTTAGTTAGCTACGTTTTTCAAATGTTCAACACTAGTAGAAATGGGAATTGGAGGGACACTATTTCATTCAAAGGTCTGCAGATTTATTATTTAATCTAAACATATACAATAATAAAAGATACATAAATTTGTTACACATACCCCAGTCTTTGTTGCTGGTTGCTGTAAAAAACAAACAAACAAGATTCCCATTATAAATAGTTATCTTTTGTCAAATTATAGCTAAATGTTGTAATGCTTATATTTTCTTATTGTGCAAATGTACCACAAAAAGAGAAGGATTCACATGTTTTTCAGAGACTGAAAAGTAAAACCAAGAAATACTGTTTTTATTGTCTTGCAAAATTTTAGGGTTTTCTTTGAAACGAGCTCACTCCTATACATGCTTCATTATTAGAGATAAAGAATGTCACTAATATAACATTAAAAGCTAGAACTATGTTGAAATATGACGGGTGAAAAATAAGTGTTTATTGTTTTACCATTGTTCCCAAAGCTGAATCAGCACCAAAACCTTTTAATATGTCAAACAGGAGAAAAAGTCACACAATCTACAACACTTACGTTCTTTTTACCACTGGGATCACCAATTGCAGCCACGGTTGCAAAGTACTGAATAACACGTTTCGTGTTGACAGTCTTGCCAGCACCAGATTCTCCGCTAAGTTACAATAAACAGATTAGAAATTGTATTTTTTCTAAACGAAAGCATTAACAAAGGTACTGCAAAAAAACCAAAACAAAACAATACAACAACTTCTAAACCAAATGAAAATGTGAACTTAAAAAAACATTTTATGTGTGTGGGCGCGTTTATTTCATAGAAGCCCATAGCAATATAAAACAGTTACAAAAAACGCTACACAATATCCTGCCACTATACTGCATATATAAACCTGTTAATAAATAATAATATTGCTTCCTCCTTACTTAAAATCTACTCACTGGAGGTTTGGAGGAAGCATTTTTATTAACACAAAATAATTCCTGTAACACCAGAAAAGGTTTGTAGAAATTAAATTTAATATACCCACTTGTTGCTGTGATTATTGCTCTATATTGCAGTGCCTGCTTCCCAGGCAAGCTATGTCATCACTGAATGCACCATATACTTAGGCTAAAGCTACTTTTTCATCCCATAAGACATTGATTTGGGAAATGTTGGGAGAAAAAAAAAGCTTTACACATACATAATGTTCAACAAAAAGAACTCTTATTAGTGATTTATTGTTTTAAATGGACTTCAGGTTTTCAGGTATTGAATTAAAATGATGAATTAAAATGAATGAGCATGAAATTAAATTATATATAGAAAGAAAGAAGATGTTATCAAAGAGGATAAAAGTTGAAAAACTGCAGTTTACCGAACCAGCATATTTGTAAATGAAAAAACATAGTTGCTTAATGGTTACTTACGTGATTAACATTGACTGGTTTTCCCGGTCTAAAAAAAAGTTAATTTAAAATGGAGTTAGATTCTCTCATATCTGTGTCACAAAAAGTTTTTTTTAAAAATCAGACATGATAAATGCATGTTTAGGATCTGTAATTTCTTTAATTTGTTTTACTACATCCAGCGAAAATGTTTCTGGAGAAGGCCAAAGATAAAACCAATGAATTTATGGAATTGATTTCACAAACATTTTATGAATCACATTGAAGTTACATCAAGTGCACCTCAAACAATCATACTTTGCTTTTAAATATAGGTGTAATTCCTGTTATGGCTAGCTACATGTCCCAATAATTATAATATATAATATATTGTGAAAGGAGCAGCGATACTCAGATGAAAGCAATAGTAGATGCTGTTGCCCTAAAATATTTTTGTTTGTTTTTTAAATTAACACAATGTGAATGCCACAATTTTTTTTTTAGCTTAAATCTTTTTGAACTCTGTATTAAACATTATAGTAATAGATTATTATTATTATTATTCAGTATTGAAATTATTTGTAATTAGCAACAGTGAAAAGAATCAATACAGTTTTATTTGATATTCATTGTAAATGATTTGTTTCAGCTACTTACTGCGCAACATGTCGTGGTAAGCATTATCAGCAATGGAAAAGATATGTGGAGGGGCTTCAGATCGTCTCTTGCCCTTATAGGCTGTAACGACTTCAGTCTTGTAAACTGGAAGCCATTTATAGGGGTTCACAGTTACGCAGAAAAGACCAGAATAGGTCTGAAATGTAGAAAACAAATGATATCTCTGTAGGTTACTGGAGTTATTGTCTCCCCATTAATTATTTTTATAGCACATGCTATTAAAAAAAACATTTGATGGTCAAAAATATAAGCAAAATCTAAACTAGAGGTAAGAGGTCCTGCCTAACATAATTAAAGAAATGTAATGTATCAAACTTGAAGTAGCTTACATAGATCATCCAGTTGGCATAGCGTTTACGCAAGTTAAACAACACAGAGGCTTCATTCAGGTGGGTTAACATGGCCATGTCTTCAATCATGTCAAACTTTGGAGGATTCATCTGCTGAACATCCCCTTCCTTTACAACAACAGTCTAAAGAAAAGGATAGAAATAGCCAAGGCTTAATGTGGACTATACACTGTATACTTGATCATATTTAAGCATTTGCATATGTAGCTTATAATCTTTCACTAATACAATATAGTATGGAAAATTAAATTATGGAAATTTGATTTATGTGACCAAGAGCCTGATTCACAGCTGAGTAAAATTGCGAACTTATCTAAATATACGCATGTAAAAAATCCGCAATACCGGTTCAGGTTTTTTCTGCGTATATTTAGATAAGTTCTGACTTAATTAGCTGTGAATAGACCGTGCATTTAGTTGCTTAAAATTGGTTATGATTCAAAGGTACAAAAGTCAATATTTTTTATGTTGTTTTAAAAACAGCCAGTACTCTCATTTAACCTGTATAACTTATGTAAACAAAAGTATCATTAAAAATATAAATACAAAAAAATCATGACATACTAAACAAAAACATAAATACATATTGCATGAAGTTATAAAAACAATGATCCACTACATATAGAGCGTTTCATAAACATTTAAAAAATATATTTTTTTACATTTTAAATAAGGTAATCAATACAAACATCCAATACAGTTAAATAAGTAAATCTAATAATGTTTGGTCACAAATTTAAAGAAAAAAAAACCTTAAATAAATAAAACCAAAATATGGCTACATTTACAAGGTTTAAAGTCTTGCACAAAAAGTAAAATCAGCATAGGATTTCAAAAACGAGCCTTTATTTCTTTAATTTAAAAAACACGCTGCAGGTGTGGCCTCAACTAAGTAGGTGATGACGCATGGCCTCACACTAAACAATATGATTCATCAACTTACGAGTGGTCAAGGGCTACCTTAACTTTTCTTGTGCGTATGTTAGTTTACGCAAGGTACTCCTACCTGTGAATCAGTCCTAACTCTGTTGGAAGGCTTATTCTATACATGTGCAGCTCATTTGCAATAATATTGCCCCTCTAGCCACACATGCAGGACTCATTTTGTGCTGATGCGTGCATCAGTACTAAGTCAAACGTCCGTGTTCGTGAATCGGCCATGATTTCCTAGGCGTATATTTGGGTTCCGGGCATGTGCAGTTTAACTGATCATAAAAGTACGCACAGAGATTCTGCACTTAAGTGTGAATACGGTCCCATTCTGTTGTGTTTACATTGTAAATGACTCAACTTTAGTTGCAATAACACAAAATTGATCATGTTGTAATGTGAGGAATGCAATTTTTTCCTGCTTTTTTGCTTTTGCTTATTTTTTGCTAGTGCTTTAGTAAATAAATACTGAACACCTTTATTTTTACATTGCAATATACAGTTCAACTAGGTGACATCTTGGTTTTAATTTTTGTGAACATTTTATATTTACCATCCATTACCTGACAGTTCAACTTATTTGTCTAGGTGAATCAGCCCCATACTGTATTATCTTTTAAAATAAACAATAATTAAGTCTTATTGCAAAATGACTTCTCCCAGTAAGTTTATTTCATTGTTTTGAAACACCCTAAAAAATAAAAGATATCAAGCTTGTGGTTTTTCTATGCACAAGCCTGGGGAGTCCGAGGAGCCTATGTAATACAAATGTGTACCATTTTTCTATGTGTAGGTGAGAAAAATACAACCTATTTACTGGCTGAATTTGACAACCTTTGGGGCCAGATTTAATAAGCTGTGGGAAAGTAAAAATGGTGATGTTGCCCATAGCAACCACTCAGATTCTAGCTCTCAATTTCCTTTCACATAATAGAAAATGTCAGCTGGAATCTGATTAGTTGCTATGGGCAGCATCTACACTTTGGGCCCTTGTACAGCATATAGAAACAATCACTAGTTACTTGCGATGTGTTACATCATAGTTACTACTAATTAAATCCTTTAAATTAAATTATGTTTTATATTTCACCTTTCCACCAGCAACTTCAACGGTGACTTTTCCCCCATCCGTCTCCTTAATCTCAGCTTCCAGATAAGCCTCCTTGTCATCAGGTATCCAACATTTTTTCTTTCCTGTTAAATAAATGATATACTGTACAGAACACCAGTGCTATTTAAAGAACAATGCTTTTCAATATTTACCATTGTACTAATTGTTATGAGTATGGCCCTTACTATATCATTATCATATATAGGAAGATGAACATATGATATTATGATTGTATATCTTAAACTATTACTAGTAGATTAAAGAAAAAATATCTATAAGTTTATATACTTATTGCAAAAAACAGACAATTAAAAAATGTATACATTTATAAAAATAAAAGAAAAGAACCAAATGAAACCCCCTATTATAAAAAAAAAAAATGATGAAATATAAAATAAATAAATTAGAAAAAATTTACCATCAAAAGCCACAGTCTGCTGTATCATTAACTCTTTATCGGTCTTCCTCAGAAATGACGCCGCCTCCCCGAAATCCGACATGTCCATCATTTTGGCAGATTTTTATGAGCTTCAGAATTAGTTACTGTAAAATAAATTAACTATATTCGCTATAATATGTAAAAATAGAAATAAAAGTTTAAGGACCTGTGTGTACCCCGTCAAGTAAATTATTCAATAACCTGTGCTTGATGAGTTCTGACTTTTATATGAGGTCTTCAAGGTCAGTAAGCCCCAGTATCTTTTGTTTGATTCTAAATTAGTCTCTTGGGTGCTAGACGATTGGTGACATTAAACATAACAGTTTTGGGGGAGTGGTTTTCGAGCTCTTGTTTGTCTCTTCTCTTCATTGTTGGTACATAGTTGATAAATGACCTAATGGAACAGAGATATTGTTCCCTAATCACAAGCCATAAAAACATGTGATAAAATATGTACTTCATAGCTGCAAAAATCTTGATATCACTGTCCATTTCAATGTTAATCACAACTGTCAAGTTCTCAAATATTTATTTGCTGAAAACAGATTTTTTCCATAATATCCAAGTGAATAATCAGAGCACCCAATAATTACATTTATCATGTACTACAGTAATGTTGAATTTGGGGCAAACACAAAAAACAGGAAAGTAATATGGACAAAACATGATTGTAAGCAGTGCAAATGAATTAGATTTATTTTGCCAGCAGTAGAAAAAAAATGACTGCTTTTGCATATAGCACAGAAATAATGTACAGCTTTATTTTTTACAATCAGTATCAGGCCCCCAATACAGTAATCTCAGCATTTACTTGTACTCAGGGGCTGGCTGGCAAATTTTAGCCTGGGGGGCAAGCCGAAAGCAGTGGCCCATAAGTAACGGCCCACCCTCAGGGTTATTACATATTTAATTGGGGATTCAGTGTATAGGCAGCACACTTAGCGCCTCATTTCCAAAAAACGATTTTTGATGGCGATGTGAAATTGTTTCATCTCGCCGCGACTTCCCCGCGATTTTTTGGTTTAAATCGCGGCATTCAAAAAGATACGATTTTACCGCGATTTAAATCAAATCACTTGAGTTGCTGCGATTTTGAAAGGGCTAATCGCGGTGCTTTTCTATAGAAAACCACCGCGATTAGAGCTTTAAAAAATCGCAGCAAGTCGCGGGAGTTAAAAAAAAAAACACCAAGTGCTGCATGGTTGAAAGCCTTAGCCATGCATTGCTTAGCCTTGTAGTAATATCAGCATTAGTATGGTAAGGCTTCTAACCACGCTGTGCTGTGTGTAGTGCCTCTGCGCGGCTCCTAATGACTATTTGGTCGCTAGGGGGCAGTGTTTTATATAATAGATGACATCAGAAACGCTCGAGCACCAGTGTAACTGACGTCATCTAATAAATAAATAAATA
>WWET01000561.1:565115-579204 GCA_011038615.1 Limnodynastes dumerilii | reverse complement strand
CAGCACCCATCAGCCCCCATCATGTCCTGCACCCAGCATCACCCATCATGCCCACATCAGCTCAGCCCCCATCATGTCCAGCACCCAGCTACAGTACAAAATACTTAAAAAATACTTATTTGCACTGTAGTCCCGTTCTGCTGTCTCCTGCTTCTCCTCTCCGGGCTTCTCTGACACTGATGTGACCTCAGTCCAGCGTCACGCTCCTAGCAGACCCCATCATGCCCAGCACCTATCAGACCCCATCATGTCCAGCACCTATCAGCCCCCATCATGCCCAGCACCCAGCATCACCCATCATGTCCAGCACCCAGCTACAGTACAAAATACTTAAAAAATACTTATTTGCACTGTAGTCCCGTTCTGCTGTCTCCTGCTTCTCCTCTCCGGGCTTCTCTGACACTGATGTGACCTCAGGTCACTCCAGCGTCAGGGGGAGGAGCTGCTGCACTACTCTGCCTGTCACACAGGACAGGCAGAGCAGAAACAACGGTAATGAACGCATGAAGCAGTGTAAGGCGCTCTCATCAGAGTGAGGGGGGACGAGTGCCTGGATGCACCGCATCCCCCGCGGAGCGGGTCCCGGCTTTTTTTTGGGGAAAAAGTGCATCTTATGGTCCGAAAAATACGGTAATTTACGCTAGCCGATGACGTAAAATCGGCAATTTGTATGTACTGCGCATGCGCATGGCAGATGTTACACTACGTAACTCTGATCATATGTACCTTCAGTGTAAATACGAACAAGAGGGTGTGTCATCCATACAACACCCGGAATTAAGCTGTGTAGGCAGAGGGAGGCATTTAAATCGTACAGTATGGGCCAGATCAGCCAGTTACGTAGGACAATGCCTTACGTACGTCAGTACTTAAGCTTTGTCAAGCGTGACAATGACGGAGTTCTGGATCCAGCCCTAAATTAAGAAAACTAAGTCCTTGATCTGTCTGGAAACACTTATCTTTGCTCTATACACTTTTTTATACATGCTATACCTAAATATAGTTACTTGAGTAATTCTGAACAAATGTAACAATTAAACAAATATACAAAATAAATATTTCATAAGAGAATTGTTGCAGCATGGTTGACATGTCTGCTATAATACTGCCATGGAAATCAGAATGCAAACACTATATAATAGCTCATAATTTTAATACTTAAAGTTTAGTGTCGAAGTGGTAGTGGATCATTATTCAGTGGACAGGACAGTATATAGATTATGATCACATGTGCACAATGCTTTTAAAAAGTGACTTCCAGTAGAAAGAATACCAGGCCTGGCGATGTGGGGGAAGGGAGCAACTGTTACGGTCCTTGAGGTTTAGAGGGACCCCTGCAATCCACTCCTTCAGACACTATTGAGGAAGGATGGGAGGGGCTTCCAAAATCATGAGTGTATCGGGCCCCAAGATTTCTGTTGCTTGGCCTGACTATTACATGAGAAGTGTCTCAAATGCAAAAATGTAACTAGTAAACAGAGAGTAGATCTGCAAATCTATAACCTGTAATATTCCATACACCCTGATAATGCAGATTTACTCAAGTGAGAGCACAACAGAGAAGTGGTCATTTAACCACTGTGACTTAAAAAAGAAAAAAAACATATTTATTTTTAAAGAGCTGATGACAGTTTTATCTTGGAAGAAGCCTGAAGAACTCTTGGATAACTATACCAGACTTCAATAGAACAGCATGTCATTTGACATGCACTGGACAACACTGGCTCATGTGAGAAGCATGCTAGATAAAGCAGGAATTAGAAGCAGTTGCCAGGTTTAGGAAGAGAGTTATTGTGATGTGCGGGTTTAATATTAAAATATACACCTAAAATTTAGAAATAGATGAATGTTTCTCCATTTTCCTGGCATAGCTCTAGGCAGCATGGGGCAAAATATATTTATGTTGTTACAGTAATGTTGCAGAATGTGTTATTTGTGATTGGTATGATTCCAAGAAAAATATAATGCAGTGGTAATTATGCAGGTAGAGGAGCATTATCATTTGTGTCATCAACCCCATCCTAACATCCTATTTAAGAACTTCAGATACACATGTTATCACCTCAAAAGAAAGTAGCATACAAGACCATAGCAAGGTCCAATGCCCCAGGCATTCTGATTGTACAAGGAAATCTGCATATAAGAAATAAGCATCCATGATACTGACAAAAACTGACAAAGCTGTGAATGAGCTGATGGCAAGTACACTGAAAATGTAGAGACTGATGTCCCACCCAGATTCATACAATGTTAGACATCTTTTTATTGATAGATGCCAGAGGTATGGATAAAATTCTCTTGGTTTTTTCAACATACGAGATAAGTGTTCAGAATCAAGCCAAAATAGGTAAACTGCTTACAGTAGAATGTAACCTGTGTGGAGGACCACAGTGATTTATAATATAGCCCACTCCAAGCTCTTGAAGAGTGGTGGTAGTGAAAGTAGTCATGCTCTAGACCAGGGGTCCTCAAACTTTTTAAACAGGGGGCCAGTTCACTGTCCCTCAGACCGTTATTTACTAAGCTGCGGGTTTGGAAAAGTGGAGATAGCAACCAATCAGATTTTAGCTGACATTCTCTAGTATGCAAAATGAAATTGAGAGCTATAATCTGATTGGTTGCTATAGGCAACCCGCAGTTTAGTAAATCTGGAGTGCTGAGAGGCTCAAGCTACATTCTCCCTTTTATATTGCCATGGCTAGAGAAGGGCTTAATCTGAATGGAACACCCTTCTGGGTGAAGCCCCATCCTTGTTTGAATTCACGTCAAGAAGATAATCAGAGAGTTTTATTGGCAGAGTTGCTTAATGTTATGCTACAATGGAGGCTAGAAAGCTATAAAGAAGAAAAGGACCTAATTCACAAGTGCAACACACAAAAGTAATCTGGCCTATTTCAGAGGCGGTACTGTACAGTGAAAAAGTGCAACTCATCATCCGTTTGTCGAATATTTTGAACTTCTGACTAAATTTTCTATTACACATTTGTGCACACACAGAACACAGAAGCACATAGGTATCGTAAACACAATTCTGAATTGCATAGGCGCATGGGGCCTGATCCAGAGCTACGAAATTGGCCGATTTCGAGCGAGCGTACGATCGTTTTTTCATACGAAAATTCGCACTGCGCATGCCCAGTATGACAGCTTCCGGTCGGCTGGACGACATGAGCGTATAGCGGTCGTATTGTGAGCGAAATGTTCGCTCGAGGGGCGTGCGTTCAGTACGACGGTCGCCTGGGCGCTCGTTTTACTACACGGAGGCGGGGATAGCCATTTAAATTGTACAGTATGGGCGTGCTAAGCCCGTACGCTCAGCGTATTATGTGCGAAAATTCGTACGGCCGACGGTAGTACCTAGTGTAGGGTATAGCCGCCGTAAGCAGGTACTTTACAATGGGAGTGTCAGGGGCGTGTATGTTTATACGCACGGGCGAACGTACGCATTCGCCCGTCGGACGGCACCGTCGTAGCTCTGGATCAGGCCCAATGGCAGCTGTTTCACTCACAATGGTACCTGTTTCACTCACAATGGCAGCTGTTTCACTCACAATGGTACCTGTTTCACTCACAAGGGCAGCTGTTTCACTCACAATGGTACCTGTTTCACTCACAAGGGCAGCTGTTTCACTCACAATGGTACCTGTTTCACTCACAAGGGCAGCTGTTTCACTCACAATGGTACCTGTTTCACTCACAAGGGCAGCTGTTTCACTCACAATGGTACCTGTTTCACTCACAAGGGCAGCTGTTTCACTCACAATGGTACCTGTTTCACTCACAAGGGCAGCTGTTTCACTCACAATGGTACCTGTTTCACTCACAATGGCAGCTGTTTCACTCACAATGGTACCTGTTTCACTCACAAGGGCAGCTGTTTCACTCACAATGGTACCTGTTTCACTCACAAGGGCAGCTGTTTCACTCACAATGGTACCTGTTTCACTCACAAGGGCAGCTGTTTCACTCACAATGGTACCTGTTTCACTCACAAGGGCAGCTGTTTCACTCACAATGGTACCTGTTTCACTCACAAGGGCAGCTGTTTCACTCACAATGGTACCTGTTTCACTCACAAGGGCAGCTGTTTCACTCACAATGGTACCTGTTTCACTCACAAGGGCAGCTGTTTCACTCACAATGGTACCTGTTTCACTCACAAGGGCAGCTGTTTCACTCACAATGGTACCTGTTTCACTCACAAGGGCAGCTGTTTCACTCACAATGGTACCTGTTTCACTCACAAGGGCAGCTGTTTCACTCACAATGGTACCTGTTTCACTCACAAGGGCAGCTGTTTCACTCACAATGGTACCTGTTTCACTCACAAGGGCAGCTGTTTCACTCACAATGGTACCTGTTTCACTCACAAGGGCAGCTGTTTCACTCACAATGGTACCTGTTTCACTCACAAGGGCAGCTGTTTCACTCACAATGGTACCTGTTTCACTCACAAGGGCAGCTGTTTCACTCACAATGGTACCTGTTTCACTCACAAGGGCAGCTGTTTCACTCACAATGGTACCTGTTTCACTCACAAGGGCAGCTGTTTCACTCACAATGGTACCTGTTTCACTCACAAGGGCAGCTGTTTCACTCACAATGGTACCTGTTTCACTCACAAGGGCAGCTGTTTCACTCACAATGGTACCTGTTTCACTCACAAGGGCAGCTGTTTCACTCACAATGGTACCTGTTTCACTCACAAGGGCAGCTGTTTCACTCACAATGGTACCTGTTTCACTCACAAGGGCAGCTGTTTCACTCACAATGGTACCTGTTTCACTCACAAGGGCAGCTGTTTCACTCACAATGGTACCTGTTTCACTCACAAGGGCAGCTGTTTCACTCACAATGGTACCTGTTTCACTCACAAGGGCAGCTGTTTCACTCACAATGGTACCTGTTTCACTCACAAGGGCAGCTGTTTCACTCACAATGGTACCTGTTTCACTCACAAGGGCAGCTGTTTCACTCACAATGGTACCTGTTTCACTCACAAGGGCAGCTGTTTCACTCACAATGGTACCTGTTTCACTCACAAGGGCAGCTGTTTCACTCACAATGGTACCTGTTTCACTCACAAGGGCAGCTGTTTCACTCACAATGGTACCTGTTTCACTCACAAGGGCAGCTGTTTCACTCACAATGGTACCTGTTTCACTCACAAGGGCAGCTGTTTCACTCACAATGGTACCTGTTTCACTCACAAGGGCAGCTGTTTCACTCACAATGGTACCTGTTTCACTCACAAGGGCAGCTGTTTCACTCACAATGGTACCTGTTTCACTCACAAGGGCAGCTGTTTCACTCACAATGGTACCTGTTTCACTCACAAGGGCAGCTGTTTCACTCACAATGGTACCTGTTTCACTCACAAGGGCAGCTGTTTCACTCACAATGGTACCTGTTTCACTCACAAGGGCAGCTGTTTCACTCACAATGGTACCTGTTTCACTCACAAGGGCAGCTGTTTCACTCACAATGGTACCTGTTTCACTCACAAGGGCAGCTGTTTCACTCACAATGGTACCTGTTTCACTCACAAGGGCAGCTGTTTCACTCACAATGGTACCTGTTTCACTCACAAGGGCAGCTGTTTCACTCACAATGGTACCTGTTTCACTCACAAGGGCAGCTGTTTCACTCACAATGGTACCTGTTTCACTCACAAGGGCAGCTGTTTCACTCACAATGGTACCTGTTTCACTCACAAGGGCAGCTGTTTCACTCACAATGGTACCTGTTTCACTCACAAGGGCAGCTGTTTCACTCACAATGGTACCTGTTTCACTCACAAGGGCAGCTGTTTCACTCACAATGGTACCTGTTTCACTCACAAGGGCAGCTGTTTCACTCACAATGGTACCTGTTTCACTCACAAGGGCAGCTGTTTCACTCACAATGGTACCTGTTTCACTCACAAGGGCAGCTGTTTCACTCACAATGGTACCTGTTTCACTCACAAGGGCAGCTGTTTCACTCACAATGGTACCTCATGACGCTCGGGCGACCGGAAGCTGTCATACTGGGCATGCGCATTGCGAATTTTTGGACGAAAATTCGCTTACGATGAGCGTACGCTCGCTTGCGAGCGTTGCTCTGGATCAGGCCCATAATTCCACAATACTAGAAATTTCTTTTCAATAATTACAATTTATTTAATTCCAGATCAACTATATAGAGGTCTCCCAACCATATCATATGTATTTAAGCCATCTATAAGCCCCTTTTCACAATCAGGTCCTATTTTCCCACAGTTTCTAACAATATCAAGGAATTTATATTTATACTTTATCACCAGGTTACACAATTAGTTTGACAATAGAAGGTAACTGATCCCCAAAATACAGAAAAATAGCACAAAAATCCCACATTTTAAATCCTAATTCAATGTAACTATATATTTTCCCATATTGGAAACCATTCTCTAACTTTCATTATATTTCCAATTTAAATAAGTGAAAAAATAATTGAATACCTCCATTCATCTATCTCTGTTTGAATATTACCAAGATATATCTCACAATATTAGCCAAGTGTTAAAAAAGTGATTAACTATTTACAAAGAGTGACTATATTCAACCTCTAACGTATATATGAAATCTTAATTCCCTTTTTCAAAGAGATAAATACCAATACTTAATTCGATTATATAATACAAGTGAACTACATCAAACATACTTTTAAGTTTCACCATAACCAATACCACATGAAAAAATAATTGATTATTTATTCTTAATTTTTTATAATTTTTTAATTTTTTGTTGTATCTTTTATTTTTTATTATTATTTTTTATTTCTTCTTTTTCATTTTATTATTATTTATGTTCTGTGATGAACTGTCCAGATATAAGTATATTATTAACCTATCACAATCCTCAAGTGACCCTCTATTCAAACCAAGTACCATTAATCATACTTTATAGAACCAATTTTATTATTTACACAACCTTAACAATCTTAAGGTAAATAATGGAATTAGTTTCATATAGTATGATTAATGGTAGCTGAATCTGCACCTTGCATTGGACACTTTAGTTGGAGGTTGTGGAAGTTATAGCCTGAGACCGGAGATCGTATCGGAGGAATTGAGATCTGTCTATCAAAATCAGTACTTTTTAAATCTATTGAACTTATTCTCCATCACTGCCCGCTCAGGCATAATACTTCTCTCCACTCCACTTTAAACCTGAATCTCAGGCAAACCTCACAAGTTGCAGGGCTAATTAAGGGAGATTTCCCAGGAAAACCACATATATATATATATATATAGTTCATTATTGAACTCCACGTTTTTTAATATTTTAATTTATTGAGATTGTATTATAAAATTTATCTTGAACATCAGGTTGCCGTTTTTGTGTGCTTTCACCAGAACCAGTTTATCTATTAATTTTTCTTAGCGCTGTTACCATAGTGGTTGTTTACTTTAGGGGAGAATAGCAAATTCTCCCATACAGCAGCTTCCTCCTAATTAGCGCCATAGGTTCTCTCTTTTTTTATTTTCCTTCATTTTTTTTCAGCCAATAAGTTCTCTTTTAGGCTGATTGACAGTCCTAGGAAATTTATGGCACATGTTAAATGGTCGGACCCAGGAATATCCCGGGTTTTTGTGGACTTATAACGCAGGGTTTTTTTTTGTTTTTTTTTATTTTGGTGTAAACAAGCGACATTGTGTGAGAAAGTATACTACACATATTTAGTATTTTAATATTTTCAAGAACAGACACAAAAACAAACTAGAGAGAACTTTGAATATTACAAATATATATAAGGTATGGAGTTATCCTAAAAAAGTTCCAAGTTTTCTGTGCATAAATAGTGTTTATTTAATTAATTAAATATACAATACTTTAGGATTGTTAAAACTAGTTAGCACTGCTGCTCATAGCAAGGACTCAAATCATAAATACACATCAGATAATGGAGCCTATATCATATTAATTTGAAGAAAAATGTTGTGCATGATAGCATGTACTCAGATGTATGGTGATCAAACATCCCTTACAAAGTCTCCAGTGAATATGCACTGATAAACATAGGAACAAAATAATGTGGGTTTTAAGAATTCGTATTAAGATGTAAAAATCAATGATCTTAGTCAGACGCCAGTTCCACATACTGTACACATTAACTTACTAAAATAAATAGGGCTAAAATTAAAATTCCTGTAGTTTACTAGGACAGCAAATGTAAGAAGAAAATACAAAAAAGATCCTAAACCATGGAAATAATAAACAACACTACTCCTGATAAAATGTTAAAAAGTACAATTTATACATAGCATTGCGGTTTTTAAAAGAAACTGTATGTGGCGTATGATCATTCCTCATGGTGATGTTACTTGGCCAGTCCAAGGTCATTATACACAGAACAGTCTCATAATTAATGCTAGATACAATCATCAGTTTCCTACAGACTGAGATTCACATTTCCGGTATTAAGTTTGCCACCACTCAGGCTGTGAATCATAGCAATCATATGAGAATGCTTGTTTAGCTCTTCTTGTTGGGATTTCACAATTGCCTCCTTTTCTTCCAAACGTGCTTCCAGCTGAGTCTTTTGGACTTCTAATGAAGATGCCTGTATTGTAGAGACAGATCAAAAAAAATATTATTCATGTATAAAGCTAGCACTCAATACCAATAAACAATCTGCACAAGTGTGGTTTTCTATATATGCAAACTCCTTTTACTATTAAACATGAGAGAACATAAAAAGAGAATTCTGCAAGTGAACGTATGTGTTCTCTCCTCTCAGCATGTGTCACTGTGACACTGCTGCCGCATTCAAATGTTTTAATACCTGGTAAATACTGTGCATGCTAGGGGCACGCAATAAGTGCAATAATTTAGCAAGTGATTCTTGTTTTAACTTTAGGACACAAGATCCCTTAAGCAGTAGTTTAAAAGGGATGTAGTTGCCGCTCCAATTACCTGATATTTAACAATGATACAGGAAAAGCTTAATCGCAGCTGTATCAGTGCAGAAACTGTGTGAATAATGAAGATACCTATTCGGAATGGGTAATATGGCTAATGGACCTTTCAATAAGTTACCCATTCCCAATAGCAAATCGTGCTCTCCTAGACAGGATTTGGTGGGCTACAGTTAGCGGACAGAAGTGTAAGGTTAGTATTAGGCCGATAGAAAGGAAAGATTAGCTGCAGGGCATGGAGGGTTACAGTTAGGCTGTAATTCTGGATCCAGGCCTTTTTTTTTTATTAAGAACTTAACATATGTATGTGTATGTGTTAGAGCAACACAGTGGCTCAGTGAGTAGCACTGTTTTACACTAAATGATCCTGTAATAGAAAAACATTTAAAAAAAAATATCCATTTCATGGATTCAATGGGTCTGCTTAAATCTTCCAGTAACCAAATGTCCCAATAAATCAATAATTCTAGTGCATCTCACCTTAATGCTTAGTTCTTTCCTTGCTTGTTCAGTTTTACTCAATTCTTTCCGAAGGATATCAATGGTTTCTTCCATATCTTCCTTTTCCTTTTGTTTACATTTAACTTTGTCCTCCAGGCCCTTCACTTTCTGTTGTAGATCTGTAAACAAATGAAAAAAAGAACACTAGAAAATATTAAGAAGTTAAATAAAAAGTGTTAAACTGCTGTGGTTAGAAAACACTGGAAATAAATGAAAAAAATAAAATAAAATATTAATAATTAGAAACCAAGCCTAAATAACTTTGAACCTAATAGACTTGGAAAATGGGAAAAATATATTACCATAACATTACAGTAATATAGGCGATTTGAAAAGAAGGGATAGATAGAAAAAATGATTACTCATTACCAATGAGGGTATCACTGGTGATGCCCAGGGATTACTTGATCAAACACAGCCCAGAGACATAAGAACACTACTTACTTAGTATTTTATTTTCCCTGTCCTGCAGTTGCTTGGCCAAATCTTTCCTCTGGTTTTCAATGTCTTCTAACTGTGCCAAAGTTCTAAAACACAATTAATGTATTGTTTCAGAGTTTATTGAAAATATTTAATACAAAATTTAATTTACTGTTTTGTGTTAAAAAGCAATGCACATAAATTTCCTGTTTCTTGAATTCTAAACCATAGCATATTTTTCACATCAAGATAATGAGTTACAAGATACACAATAAAACATTCAGAGGCTGCATAAAGGGTTATTTTGCATGCACCAATCAATTTAACTCATAACACATCTTTTCCTGCTCACACAAACAGCACTGCAGACATGACAGCACAAAACTATTACACTGAAAACTGCTATAATGCACCCAATTAATAAATAAAAAAAAGTGTTGACAGGTTATAAATATTGAAAAATAATTATTAACTTACTTTTCATTCTGAATTTTTAGGGAGTCATTCAGCTTCTTCATGGTTTCAGCTTGCTTATTTAACATGTTGTAGGATCCCTGTAGCTCCTTGTATTGCTTTTCACAGAGTTCATATCTTAAAAGGTAAATGAATGGTCAATGACAAATAGTTTTACATCTTCAGTGCTAAAGTGGGAGAAGGGGGTGATAAATGATTTATGTCTGCACCCCTACACTTAAAGTGCAGAATTCAGACATGCCTGTACAGATTCAACAATTACTGTGACACAAAGTTTGTACAGTCAGAAAAATAGGACATAAATAAAAAAAATTATAGAGTTCACTTGTTAAAATATAGCATTAGCTGCAATTTGTGTAAGCAAAAGCATTAACAAGTGTATCGTGTTATGTCTGCACCCCTACACTTAAAGTGCAGAATTCAGACATGCCTGTACAGATTCAACAATTACTGTGACACAAAGTTTGTACAGTCAGAAAAATAGGACATAACAAATAAAAAAAATTATAGAGTTCACTTGTTAATATAGAATTAGCTGCACTTTGTGTAAGCAAAAGCATTAACGAGTGTATCGTGTCCTGATCTCCTGTGTGAGCTCATCAGCACAACCCAAATATTTTATATTATAATATTTTATATGAAATTACAGGACACCTACAGTGCATTACTGACCTGTGAGTGGCTACTAAAATCTTCAATTCAACTCACAGATACTGCCACAAGAGTTTTGAGATAATACTTACTTTGCTAGGTGATCTGCATAGGAGACCTTCAGGGTCTCATGCTCATCTGCAACTGCTTGAAGCTTACTGCTATGCTGGAATAACTGTTCAATGTCACTCTTAGCCCGTTCTGACTCAAGTTGCTGGGACTTCAGGAGTAAACTCAGCTCTTCGTTCTTTCTTTCCGCCTCCTTTAGTAAAGTAGCAAGCTTTCTTGCCTGCAATATTACAGAAATCAATACAGAATGGATTTTGACATAAAACATTTACATATTATTCAGACTTCCCAAGGTTACAAAAAAAAAGGAAAGCAGTCAATTTTAGAATAAAACTATTTCTAAGCAGATTTTAATTAGCTCCTTTATGATATTTAAATTGATCATTTATAAAGGGCCGCTGATTTACATCTGTAACGTAGCTCTCTCACCTCTGCCTCAGCCTGTGCTCTCTGACAGCGATACTGTGAAATGAGTCTGTCAGCTTGAGAAAGAGCCAATGCCTTTGCTTCCAATAAATCCTGCAGACGACTTTCTTTTGACTGGAAACAGATAACAGAATAAATATACTGCACCAAATTTCTGAAGGAGGTAATAGTCTAACGGTCAGTACTCACAGCCAGCGCAGATAGTTTTTGTTCATAAACATCCATTATATCTGATATTCTTACATCTTTATCTTGTTCTTTGAACTGCACACAGGAAAAAGAAATGAGCTGAATGGTATAATAAATCTCCAAGACAATATGACTGATGCAGAGTTGCTAATAAAATGGAAGTATTTTTGTGTAAATAAGACTAATGTGAATGGCAAAAGCTGCTTTTCATGCTGCAGGATAAGCAATGTAAAGCAAAAGGAAAAGTGTATGCAATACATAGAAGTCTAACTAATTCAAATTTTGAAAGCATAAAGAACCATATTCAATCACAACTTGTTTGTAGAAAACATTTTGAAGAATTCCCTTTTAATTTACCTCTATTCCCGACTGTAGCTTTTGTATGAGATCCTGGATATTTGAGGAGGTTATATCAGCGTTTTGCATTTTGGAAGGGTGTGGTGATTTACAGTTGTTGGAAATGACAAATCTCTTTGATGGATGATCTGTTTCTTGCTGTATGTATGCATTGTTAGCAGCAATACTCTCTCCAAGCCTGAAATGCAGAGCATGTGCGATATAGAAAAAAGCCAAAGACAATAAAAAGGCATCCAACTGCCAGGCCACAGTACAAAGCACAGTCAAAGTGTGTCTATATTTGAGTAATGCACTTTTCTGTAAAGAAGCTGCATTAAAAAAATGAAGGCATATACATATGCCTGGGCTTACCTAGATTTCTTCGTCATGGATTACCGGAGATAAGATTCATACTACAAGGGTACCTTTAAGGTACAAATGTGGAACTACATTATGAATAAGGTTAATATAGTGAAAGGCAACCTTTACTCTTCATGGAGGGCTGTGGTCTATATAATTAAGAAGATAAGGCAATAGACAACAGAATAGATAACTCGACACCCCAGTTGTCACAGAACCATGCGCAGAGGTCCCCAAGACTAAACCCAGTGTAACAAAAGTAAAAGCAGTACAAAGTTTGCGGCACCAGTAGAAATTTTTCTGTAGATTTTCCATGTTCTATAAACACTGCAAGAGGCGACTTGTGATAGTAAAACAAGGCTTGACAAATACTGGGCACTAGGTCGCCACTGCAAAGGACAGGTCCTGAAAAGCACCATTTTTTTATTTTATGGATCAACAAACAACAAAGCGTCTAAATTTAAATACTGCAATTAAAATAAAGACAACAACTATAATCATCATTATGTGCTATTCCTAAGGTACATTAAAATCTGCTCAACTGAAAAATGGTTTTCTAGATATAGTCAAGGTTAAGTGGCCCAAATTCTAGTCACTTACACAATTGCAGGGAAGTCTGGTAATGGAGCCGCTTCAAAAAGTATTCGAAGACCAGCTTGAACTCTCTCTGTGTTATCAGAGGTTAATGCAAAAGACAGTGGTGAGATCAACCGTTGATCCTACAAAAAGAATGATTAGCTGGAGTTCTGAAACACGCTAGTCAGTGTAACTTTGCTGTCACATTATTGGTATTCCACAAATTCAGACTACCAAGTACTTGTTTGGAGGAAAAAATTTAATCATATTTACAATAAAATCACAGTTAAAAGGGACCGGAGAGATAATGTACCACATGTAATGTAGACAGTCTCTAATACAGAAAATATATGCTGCATTACAAAGTGTTTTTTTTGTTTTGCCTTTTTATATATGTGTCACTGAAAGGAAATTTACAGAACATTTAATTATGTGAGGAACAGCAGCCTAGTTGACTGATGAGCTGGGAATGCCATAAAAAAAATAGTAAATTGTATGTTGTTCCTCTCTGTCAGTGTTGCTTTCCACCGATCTTACATACAGAGGTTTATTCAGATCTGGGGTCTATAGCAAATAGGATCAGTAATGTTTGCTTCTCTCAGCGGATAACGGTTTAGCTTTCTAAACAGCATAGCTCCAAATTTCCTTTAATAGCCTGAATGCAATAGAGATTCTGAATAGACTGTCTGCTCATTGTAGATGGCTACAATGTATGTTGTAGGGCACGGATTGATTGCCTAGTCAATAATACGTATTATAAATGTGCGGCTGCTACAAACCTTTAGATCCAGTGCAAAAGCTTAACTTAGTTTGATGTGGACATACTAGAGCGGTATTTACCTGTTGTAAAGGGAATTTTTCTTTTATCGCATGTATGGTCATTAATCTATATGCTCCCATGTGCTACATAGTGATTATAAATATCTACTTATGTTGTCCTTATTCACTCTTTGTAAGCATAAAGTTTTAACATACTATTTTTTTTTATGTTGATGCATTACCCCGTTGCAACCATTGGACTACTATCCCGGATGAAGCCCACCTAATGGGCAAAACGCATAACATATTGGCTACCAAGCAGAGATCTCTTCACTAATTTTACAGCCCCACCAGTCCACACAAGCATTTGGTAACTGCCGCTAAGCT
>WWET01000561.1:518260-534871 GCA_011038615.1 Limnodynastes dumerilii | reverse complement strand
TATTATTATTATTATTATTATTATTATTATTATTATTATATTATATATGTTGTTATTATTATGGTATTATCTGTATTTTTATTGTCTCTTCAATCATCATGTTCTTTCCCTTGCACCCTATTTAGCCCAGTTCTACTTCCCCTTTCTCATTTCAGAAAATTTGCTGTCCAATGGATAATTGTCTCAGTACAGGAGATAATTTGCATACCCCAAAAAGAAATAAAAATAAAAATAATGTCCTTTTTTTTATATTTCCAATAATTAACCTAGTTATCCAAAGTTGTTAGGTTTTATTTATTTATTTATTTGTTTGTTTGTTTTATATGTTTGCTTTTTGCTTGTTTAATACTTTTATCCTAAAGCAGACCCCCAACTGCAGTTACACTGCTCAAAAAAATAAAGGGAACACTAAAATAACACATCCTAGATCTGAATGAATGAAATATTCTTATTAAATACTTTGTTCTTTACATAGTTGAATGTGCTGACAACAAAATCACACAAAAATTGAATGGAATGGAAATCAAATTTATTAACCCATGGAGGTCTGGATTTGGAGTCACCCTCAAAATTAAAGTGGTTCTGCAGGTGGTGAGCACAGACCACTTCTCAGTTCCTATGCTTTCTGGCTGATGTTTTGGTTACTTTTGAATGCTGGTGGTGCTTTCACTCTAGTGGTACCATGAGTCAGAGTCTACAACCCACACAAGTGGCTCAGGTAGTGTCCAGAGCATGGAGGCACTACCAGGAGACAGGCCAGTACATCAGGAGACGTGCAGGAGGCCGTAGGAGGGCAACAACCCAGCAGCAAGACTGCTACCTCCGCCTTTGTGCAAGGAGGAACAGGAGGAGCACTGCCAGAGCCCTACAAAATGACCCACAGCAGGCCACAAATGTGCATGTGTCTGGAGTGTGTCAGCAGTTCATGCAAGACGAAGGCATTGATGCTATGGACTGGCCCGCCCGTTCCCCAGACCTAAATCCAATTGAGCACATCTGGGATATCATGTCTCTCTCCATCCACCAACGCCACGTTGCACCACAGACTGTCCAGGAGTTGGCGGATGCTTTAGTCCAAGTCTGGGAGGAGATCCCTCAGGAGACCATCCGCCACCTCATCAGGAGTATGCCCAGGTGTTGCAGGGAGGTCATACAGGCACGTGGAGGCCACACACACACTACTGAGCCTCATTTTGACTTGTTTTAAGGACATTACATCAAAGTTGGGTCAGCCTGTAGTGTGTTTTTCCACTTAAATTTTGAGGGTGACTCCAAATCCAGACCTCCACGGGTTAATAAATTTGATTTCCATTGATAATTTTTGTGTGATTTTGTTGTCAGCACATTCAACAATGTTAAGAACAAAGTATTTAATAAGAATATTTCATTCATTCAGATCTAGGATGTGTTATTTTAGTGTTCCCTTTATTTTTTTAAGCAGTGTATGTATGTACCGTATTTTTCAGACCATAAGACGCACTTTCCCCCCCCAAAAAAAGTGGGGGAAAAGTGTGTGCGTCTTATGGTCCGAATACTTACCTTGATGTATGACCGGGTCCTCCGGGGCCCCGTCCACGGGGGGGATGCGGTGCATCCAGGCACTCTTCCCCCCGCTCCCTGACAGTCAGTAGCGTAATGAACGTTGCTGTGAAAGCAATGTAAGGTGCTCTCATCACTCTGATGAGAGCGCCTTACACCGCTTCACATCGGCGTCCATTACCGTTGTTTCTGCTCTGCCTGTCCTGTGGGACAGGCAGAGCAGTGAAGTAGCTCCTCCCCCTGATGCTGGAGTGACCTAAAAACTAGGTGCGTCTTATGGTCAGGTGCGTCTTATGGTCCGAAAAATAAGGTATGTATTTAACATCTATGCTCTTTATGAAGTAATGGTAAACTCTCTCTTAAATATGCTGCAATAAATTTATATTTTCAGGTGAGTAAAATGTTTATTTTTAAACAATTTCATGTATTTTCATGTCAAAATGATCTTTTTCTTTTGTTTGGAACACTTACTCTATATTCTATAACATGGTGTGAAAATTTTATGTTAAAGTTGTTAATGTGACAAATAAATATGTATTTTCAATGTAGACATTTCACATTTTTTTATTATTATTTTCTTTGTAGGCACTGCACATTCGCAAACAAGGAAAGAGGATGGCAATGTTGAGGACCTCTGCCAGCAGTGTTCTCCTCATTCTGATGAACCTCTTGTATTGCACACTTTTCTGCATGCAATAGGGAAGTGCAGGAGCACATACGCAACAGCAACAATCTGTTTGAAAACATAAGGGAGATGTTGAACAATTACTTCACTCGTCATGATGAGTATAATGCCAGCAAGTGCTCAGTCTTAGACCTTATGGCTACTAGCCAGGAGTGCCTAACTAGTAGCCAAGAGCGCATTATTGAGATGGTGGAGAGGTTAACTGCATCTGGTGATGGAGGTCATTCCCATCACCACTGTCCACCACCATCAGGCCACAGCGGCAGGTTCAAATCCTACATTATCATCGTAATCTACCATTATATCTGTCCATTATTACCTTCGCCCCCTGTGTATGAATTTTCACTATTGTACGCCTCCCAACAGTCCCTCTTGCTCTGTTCAAACTTCACTTGATACCATCTAATTTACAGGATATTGAAATCAGCTAATTGCGAAAACTACTGTATAAACAATATCTAAAAACAATACCCTCAGTAAGCCTTATGAAATCTCATGCAACACTCACATTGCCTTCCTAGCTAAATACTTTGAATCCTCCTGCCAGCTGAGCGGAACACTGCCCTAGTTTCTAGAATTGGGCTCACCCACTAATACACCTCCCCCAGATCTGAGAAAACCATTGCCCCACACTGGCCAACTCCCACATGCAGCTGTACTTGGAAATATTAAAGTGAAAGTAGCCTGGACTGTGACATTGGCTTCTTGCTGACCGCCAAGCTGATAGTACAGGAGACTACTTGCGAATCTCCTAGGCCCCAACGACAGACACTCTGCTTCCAGCTCTAACCAGGATCAGCGAAGCACCAAAACTATAACTTCTTGCCAGCAGAAATCACCTGTTACACCGCTATATCCATATCCACTGAAGGGGAGACTGATTTCGGCACCCACAATAGACCCACTACAAAGAAAACAACTTCACATAAATACACACCACTCTGTCTATCAGCACTGTGTAGCATACTGATAAGTCCACCTAACGAGCACAGTAACGGGCATCCTTCTGCATACAATTAACAGCGATGTACATGTCTTACATAATTACAATTGCAATATTAGAAAGTCTATTCAACCTAAATGACTAACTTCTCACTCAGTAATAATAATAATTACACAACAACTATTGACTGTATTTCAGATCATGGGCCGGATTCACGCCACCGGACATATTGCATATACACTCTTAAAGAGCGCATATACGCAATCTACGTAACGAAAAGATATGTAGAATACGTAAGAAATATTCTACGCATGTGCAATATCAAATATCGGGAAACACCGGACGTATATGCAATACGTCCAGTGGTGTGAATCTGGCCCCATATACCACCTTTTTTAAACTTTTAAACCCCCTTCTCCTCTGCTATCCATTCCTTACCATCCAGTGATATTTTGACCTAAGCACTATTGAGCTACCATTGTCTCTTCAATTGCTGCAGATTTTATCATTCTGTCCTCTCAATCTTCCTTTAACTTTCAAACCTCTCACCAGACAATCTGTCTAGCTTTTGTTTCCATAACTATTCACACATACTGGTTTATCTCTGTTGGTTATCTCGTTGTTATCATTTGTTTACACCATCTATGTTTCACCCCTCACTGTCCTTACCTTTCCACTTACCTCACAGCCTCCTCCCCCCAAACTCCCCTATCTTTGTACCCTCACCCTCTAACCCTTACCAACTCCTTTAACACCTCCCCCTGGCTTTCCTCCTCTGATACAGCTTCTACAGCTGCTCTGTTTTATGGTGGCCTCTCCTTCTCCCACACCTCTAGACCCGGTGATCGCTGTGGTGGTGTAATCATTCTCTCCTCCCCCTTCTTGTTGTATCTTAAGCACCACTTTTAGCCCTCCCTCACCTTCTCCACCTTCGAGGTCCACTCTATACACCTCTACCACCCCATCCACCTCTGGATGGCCGTCATTTCATATTTTGGTTCTGGGCATGCGCAGTTTAACTGATAGTAAAAATATGTATATAGATTCTGCACTTACTTAAGTGTGAATACGGTACTACATCCTTAAAATATCATTTATCTTTTTCTTTTTTAATTGTGTAACTTACTTGCATAAAAAATACCTGTTCACAGCTCTTTGCTTGATCTGTGAAGCTTCCTGGGATTGTGGCTTCCAATCCTCTTGGTCATCTAGGTTTGATGAATACTTGGTGATGAGGTAACACCTGAGTGAAAGGAGGGCATAACCAAACCAGGAAATGCAAACCAGCACAATAAGAGTCACATGATTGAAACAAAGGTAAATAAAATTACTGTTGAAAATACAACAATCATGATAATGTAGCTCTATTGAGCTCTAAATAAAATTATCAAACAGAAAATAATTGTGTGTGAGAATAAAGTGAATAAATTGAAAGTTCTGTAGTTTCTCTGAGACTTTTTTCATTATGAGATAGTCTTTGGTTGATATCAGATAATCCTAAATCATATTGTATGTTGGGGTATAAAGCTTTTGCAGCAACTCAAAACTCACTTTCCATTGGATAGCATTTATTTATTTTTAAGTGTATAGTGTCCCAGATGTAGGAGCTGAGAGAAATTACATGACTTTGTAAAAAATGATCAACAAAAAAAAGAAATATTAGAAGAGAGAGAACCAACATAAGAAAAAAATAGGTGCCCAGGTAAATAAAAAATGGATGTGGAATAAGAGGTGTTTTCTGCAGTTACCGATTCAGTTGTCATTATTTTTTATATTGTTTTATTTCATTGTCTGTATTTATTATATTAAAATTTTATACTTTTAGATGTTCTGAGTCGCAGAGTTTTTGAGTTGAGTAAACGTATTGAGATTTTGATTTGTCTGTTTTTGTTGTGATTCTGTCATTGGATTGGCGATCTTAGGTGCAATCAACTGCTTTTAATTGTCATTTGCTTCTCTAGAGTTTCTCTGAGTCCCTACAAAGCACTCATCATATGTCTTTGGGAAAATCAAGTCAGTCTGTCAGATCCCTGATACATGTAAAACATGAATCAATTGCTTTTGGCTGGACCAGTTAATACTGCGACTACTACAAATTCGGCCTTCATACAGCCGGAACCATAATGTGTTGTCTGTATCATTGCCAATAATGTTTTAAGTGCAAAAAATTATTTTGTCAGCAGGGGTAACATGCACCAGAATGTTGAAAACAGAAACAGAGACGGTATCGAGACTGCAGAAATCAAGAGGAACACTACAAACACGAAGAGTAAGAGAGGAACTACTGGAAACCAGAAACAAGACATGTTCTGTAGTTAACCTGTATTCCGGCAGCAAGAGATCTCTATTTTCAAACAGATCACAGCATAATTGGATATTACGATCCAGTCCGTGGTCATTATAATGTAGAAATTTAGCAATAAATATAAAGGATAAAGGCCCCTGGCCAGGAAGGTTGATTGGGCAACCTTTGCGCTATTCCACTGTGAAATGCGTTTTTTCCAGCTGTATATATAAGAGGATTTTCTAGGAAGGTCTCAGAATGCAAACCACCCATATGTTCAGGCATTGTCAGTCTCCGGTAAGACCATCTGATTTCCAAAAAAGTTCCTTTTTGGATGTCCCTATTTCAAATACTCCCCATTTTAAAATAATTTTTTTAGAATGGGTGAATATGCCGATCGGCATACTCACCCATTCTGATTCGGAAATACTGCCGCCAATATCCCGTCGCTTCTGGACTGCAGGGAAAGGTGAGTAACCTCTCCAGGGTGCGGGGAAGGGAGGGTTAGGGTCAGGCTGCGGGAGATGGTGGATTAGGGTCAGGATGCCAGGAAGGGAAGGGAGGGTTAGGTGTAGGGTAATGAGAGGGGAGGGTTAGAATTAGGGGAAGGATTGGGGGACTTTTTTTCTTACCTTTCGGAGCACCAAAAGCTCGGTGCTCCATGGATCGATTGCTATGCCTCATCGAGTTCGAAACAAGGACTTGCTTTCAAGTGTATGCAACTTATATGTCCTCTTTCAATATTCTACACAGTTGTAACTGATTCAAGTTATGTTATGCACAGTGCAGATATAAATTAACATTTGCCAAAAATGTATCGCTTTTCAGATTTGACATGTGAAACATTTTACATTTGAGGTATTAATCATACCTGATAGATTTACATGGTCAATGAAAAACAGTGGTTCTTTTCTCTTCTTGAACTCTGGGCTCAGTTATGTCTTAAAGTAGGCATGGGAGTGCAGAGATATACAAAAAATAGCCCACAAAACAAAGAATGTCAAATTATTCTGGATTTACAGGTGTGGATTATAGTAGATGTTTGCAGGAATAGTTATACTCCTAATTTAATGGAACAGAAGGAAATGTTTTGCATCCTAACACCTCTCCTTTTGCAAGTGATAGGTTTAGATTTGTGAGGTTGAGTATGCACTAGATCATAAAACACTACAAAGAAAGGCATCCCTTTATGTGATAAAGTCTTAGGTGTCACGATGTCATGCTTCTTAGCCCAGAAATAAAATGTTATCTATGCAGTATTAAGTATCTAAAGCAATGTATTAAGCTTTGTCTATATAACACTACTTACTGTGGTTTTGAAAATGTGTGCGCTTCTGCACTTTGTCTAAATTCCAGGTTTAACCCTTTGTATGTATTTCCTGTTTTTGGGCCTCCCGGATGCCTGAGGTTGTCTCTATTTTTAAAGATGGCTGTAGTAAAGTGATCTTTATTTAACCTCATTTCCTGGTTTCATAATCTAGTCTTAAATTTACACAGTTAAATTTGTCAGATTTGGTGTAAACCATTGTAAAACTGGTCTGATATTAGCAAAGATAACCAGATAGGCTAATAGACAAGCTGATGCAAAAAGAACAAAGGGCCTGATCCAGCGCTACGAAAATTCGCACGACGGGCGAATGCGAATGTTCGCTCGCGCGTATCAGCGTACATATGCTGCTGATATATTACATAAACAAATAAAACATACAAATCCATAGGCAATAATAGGTTGAAACTGAATTCTGCCCAGGGAAATTAAAATTATTCTGAATGGTTGTGGTTAATAAGGGTAAATTATTAACATACACAGTTGGCTGCTGAATAACTAACTCCAGTTTTAGCCAGGACTTGCAATGCACTGCAGTAAGGTCTATATTGTTTGTTGTTTGAAGTGGAGAGTGCACAGAAAGAACATATTCTGTAGGAAAACCACTCCAAAATGTTTACCAACCTGGGAACCATTTTAATTTCTTTTCCAGCCCACTTTTACATTATGCTATTATACTTTCAAATGGAACCTAACATCGGAAAGCGGACCCTCAAAGCATCCTCGTATCGGATATCTGCCACACCAGCACATATACCATACATTGAACTATTAAACCTCTCCCAATTGTATGGATCGAGTGAATTTGCATTCCAATATGATAGTACAGATGCAAGCTCATGCGTACAGACATTTCTAGTGGTTTTTAAATGGTACAGTTGTAAGAAAATAAATAGTTTTATTTGAACTCGCTCTGCTGGTAATGTCATTAAGTGAGATTCTGTCAAAGATTTTGTCGGTGATAAGATTCTTTGATAAGAGTCTGTGGACAGTATTCAGACTTAAGCAAAAATCCACATGCAGGTGGCTAGTGTACTCACACCCCTCTCATGTACAGAATTTAAATAACTTCTGCAACCATAGACTTTAACTTCTCTGTGCGTCTCATTGTGTGGAAGTAGCGTTTGGACATGTGGAAGTGCCTAATCCAGCCCATACTGTACAATTTAAATGCCTCTCCCCCCACATTGTGTATTCTCGCACGTACGGAGTGTTGTCACGCCCTATTCTATGGAGTTGTGCACATGCAGGAATCAACTCTGTACACACTGAGATCCAATGTGTAACATCTGCGTGCATGCGCAGTTCGCACATGGCATACGTAAGGTAGTTAACATTATTAAGTCTAAATACGGTCTCGTGTGAGAGAGATTTCTTTCACAGCTTTGCCAGATTATTTTTTACATTTTAAAAACAGAATGGAAGTTGCTCAATCAATTTATAAGTATATGTTATATGTTAAACAGGTGCGTGAAAGGCAGGGGGGTTAACCTGCTTGCCACAGAAACAAAAGGAAAAAATAGCCCCAGCACACTGCCATAAACCAGTAACAAACTATATTGTTCTATCTGTAAAAAAAACACAGAAATGTTCGTTACACATATTTGATCAAATATGGGATAAGCCACCAGCCACCGTCAAGGCCTTTCTGTATATGGTGGTCCTAACTCTAAAATTGAGAGTCCCAATGTTGGGTCCCATATATATGTTTATAAATTGAGAGCCAACTTACCTAGGAGACACCCCTTAAAGTCTCCAAAATGGCTGCTGTGGATCAGCTCTCCCTGTCAGCAACTGCTCCCAGACATGCCCACAAACAGAATAAAACCAGAATGGAAGTTGCTCAATTTTTTACATTAGAAAGTTACTGGAGCGGTTTGTATTATTTACTATTATTATTGTTTATTTATGAAGCACCACAAGGTGTCTGCAGAGCCATACAAAATACAACAATAAAATGCAGGGTAGGTATGGACCCTCACAGAGATTTGTTACATACATTTGACAGTATTAGAGTTAGGACCCCTTTAACATAGAAGCCTTGTAAGTGGCTGGTGGCTTATCATATATTTGCAAGTGTATTTAATGAATCTCTTTGACATATATTTCAAAGATAGAATGTCATGGTTACTTGCTGGTTAACTGCAAGTGTGCTGTGCCTTTATTTATCTGTGAGATTTCCCCATACTTTTCTAGCACCTGCTCTAGATTAACTTATAAATTGATATAAGCAACCACCATTTTGTGTATCAGTGTTTGGAAGCATTTCTGGGACCAACAGTTGTTAGTTGGTCTAAAGAAACTAATATTGAGGCTTTAAGGTGAGTTAGCTATCAGTTAAAAACACTTGATAAAATACTCTCAGACATTTACTGCATCTGTTAGCCCCATTCGAGACTTTTTGTTATATTTACTTTTAAGGTACTCTTTACACGATCACGAAAGAACTTAAGGTCTAATTACAGTGTGTCCGTGTATATTCACTGTTTACCATTTGGAACATTCATAAAAGTTTAGAAAGATTTATCTGATATTTTCTTCTAAACGAGAATAAATAGACATAAACACAGGAGGAACAATATATATTTTTTTCATATCATTTTTAAATTTATTTTTTATTATTTTGAATTTTTTCATTTTTTCACTTTGCTGAATCAATTGATCACGCGTCCCACAGAATTGTTTGAGCATTGTCTTATATTTACTTAACACAGAGAAAAGAGATTGATAGATGTGATATATGAGATGGTGAGGTGAACGATCACCTTTAGCGCTACTAAGGTTGTCTAAATTTTTGAATTTCTAAGCGTATATCTAGATTGTCTGAGGTGTAGTAATAGTTTTACAAGGAGGTAACAGGTGTCATACCCCGGTTCACAACTTTGTAGCCGCTCTAAGGTTGCAGGAGGAGTTTTTTCATTTCATCCCTTGTCTCATTGTTTACAGTTAGGACCAACTCAACAGAATAGCTTTGAAAATGGTAAATGGGTAATTGCAAATATATGTAACTAATATTTCTGCATTTAATTTACCAAGAGAGAATGGTAAGTTAGCTACTGGTTGATAGTAGTGGACCAGCAGTAGAGATTTGAGGCCAAAGATTTAGCCATCCGTGCAGGCAAGGAGAAGACACTCCTATCACTTGCATGGAGATATGCTGCCTGACCTCTACCTTAAAACATTTTAAAAACAAGGACAAACAGAAGTCTGTATAAAATGGAGGCCGCTCTGCCATGAGAAAAGTACAGAAAGTACAGTGTGCGCAAAGAGCAGAAAAAGCTTGAATAGCAGAAGCCTGATTCGGTAAAGTGTGTGAGGCTGTTTTCCCTTTTATTTCTGCATAATACACATTTTCCCAGCTGAAGTTAGTCACAGAATGCTCTGGTAATGCATCACATGCGCACTGAGGCGTCCTGCTGCTGAGTATATGTAGTTTCGCTATGCTACTACACTGGGCTGACTGCTTTATCTTTCACCTGCCTTTGACACTGTCTAGAATGGGTGAACCTTTGGTGAGGAGAAGAATATGTTTTATATATATTATATATATATATATATATATATATATATATATAACCTGTATCCAGCATCATTATAAATCCTGTTATATGTTCAGAAACAAATGGTTCCTGTGGTAGTTAATAAATCAACAACTTCATTTAAGCATTTTTCTTACTCTTTATTGTGGCTTAATATCCGCAGCATAAATTGCTGCATTTACTCTGCTACACTGCTAAAATTTACAGGTACAACCTCTCTTCCATGTCTATAAGAACAGTAAGCAATTACACCAAACTTATTATAAAAAAGGCATGGTTATTCACTAAAGAGATTGTCACCCTAATATACAAAGTAGCTCTACTTACTCCAGTTTCTGGTGTTGGGGTGCCTACCCCATTCACCATAGAAGAGGCACGGGCCTCAATTGCCACAGAATTTCCAATCTCTGAGTTCAGTGCTACAGACTGTTAAGTTAGTTGAGCCTTTGGTCTCCAGGGCCTATTCCTCTGGGTATCCCATTATTCAGGGAATCACTGTCAAGTGTCCAACCTGCAGAGCCTGTGTCTGGGATTATCTGGTCTCCAGAGTCACTGCCCTGGTCCACTCTTGCCTTCGGGCATGACTGCCCTGCTTATACCACCTCACAGTGCTTCGCAGCCCGAGCCATCTCACAGTGCTGCCTATGCCTCAGGGCATGGGAATTTATTTGCTCCTGCCTGCTGGCAGGAGGATCACGCTGTCTCCAGATACTGCTGTTCAACATGACTAGCCAGTGCCTGCTGCCCAGCATTATAAGCCTACTTGCTTCCCTGTGTCCAGACCAGCCATCCTGGTGGGGACTCCAGCTGCTCCAGAGGAGGACTTCAGATCTGCCATCCCATAGGAAGATTGCTTGTGCAGGAGCCAAAAGCCATTAAAAACAGGGGACTTGGTGTTCTTTGATTAAGATGTAAAACAGTTCATTGCCCTAGGAGAATTCTTTCTGAGCAAACTTAAGACTGAATCTGATGCTACACTATATAAAAGTGGTGATGGAGATAAAAAGGCATTTCCGAGGAGAGCTTCCTTATGAATCACTGGGACCCTATCCTGTGGGATACCCATGCCTTCTTTGAAGCAGTAGCCAGGGGGTATGTTCTACCATGGAGCACTCTTTGGGCCTCATTTACTAAGGTTGATGTTGGCCAAATCGCCAAAAGTCCCGGGACTTAAGCTGTTTTTGTCCCATCGTCGTATTCACTAATGCCAAAGTACCAGGACTTTGGGCTTTTTCTAAATCAACTCGACTAACATCGCAGTACCCTCCCAGTCCCAACTTTTGTAATGCATAAGATAGAACACGGTGGATTCACTAAAGGCGATTTGACTAAATTGCCTCTAGTGCAGTCTGTGAAGGCTGAAAAAAAAAGCACCGTTAAAAAATAAAATAAAAAAAGTGTAGTTTGCTTTTAAAATGTGCAATAAAATAAGAAAGTAAAGTAGCGACTCACCGTTAGAGAGCTCCAGTGAGTGCTCTAGTGTTTATGATGTCATATTTTCTATAAAAGGGTGCCCTCTAGCGACAGAACGGTCATTAGTAGCGACGTCCCAGAAGTCGAAGAAGGAGGACGTCGTGGCAAGTACCAGAAGAGGCCAAAGACCAGCTGCAAGCACCGGACCATCCTCTTCAAGCAAGCTGACAAGCATCTCTAATCAACATTACAAGAAGAACTTAAAAGAAAGAAGAAACCCCATGCAAATCATCTCAAGTCAGATGACTGCGAAACGGTGAGTCGTTACTTTACTTTCTTATTTTATTACACATTTTAAAAGCAAAATACATTTTTTTACATTTTTTTTTAACAATGGTCACCATTTTAGTCTAAATACACAGTAATGGAAATTTTGTTTTACATTTTAATCATGTTTAAAAATGTAGTTAGGTAATGTTATGTTGTACTGTTTATTGGGGGAAATTATTTATTTTATTAATTACACATTAGATTGTAGCATTTTATCACTTGTCAGGCTGACGCTTACACTACTATAAGGATTAGCATGGTCACAAACACAGTATATAAGTCGGCAGGATAAGTTATAGAATAATGCATGTCGATTTTGAAATGGACAATCGCTGTGCTTTTTAATAGAAAAGCATGGCGATTTGTCCATTTTAAAATCGATCCTTCGAACCTTTCAACTAAAAAGAAGAGAACCAAATCAAAGAAAGAGAAATATACTTTTTTAGGTAACCATTTTGATGTCCCAGGAGGCATCTGGAATCCACCTTTCGAAGTCTGAGTAATGTTACAACTACTCCTGAATACATTTATAATATTCAGTTTCACCCCTAGGGGCAGTCCTGGACCTGTATACCTGGATATGTGGTGGGTATTTATATCAGCTCCTCGTTGAGCATTGATCATTTAGCTTTCTGTTTCCACTGGAGCTGTACAATTGCCTGCTCTCCTCTGCCATGTTACCTGTTGTTTGAGCTCGGCTGGAGCTTTGTCTGGGCCTTTAGGTTTACCCATCTGTGTCTATAATATTAGTAAATACTCCTTTACTTACTCCTGGTCCGTTTTGTCCAAGGTTGTCTCTGTCTCACCTGCTCTAGTCCATTCCTTCTTCCTGTATTACCTCTGTATATGGTGCTCCCTTACCCAGTCACCTTTGTGCATTATATCTATGTATCTGTAACTGGGACCTGTTTGGATTTATTTTTGGTACCTGTTGCCTTTATCTTACCAGCTCTAGTCTATGCTTCCATCCTGTATTACTTCAGTATTTGGTGTTATACTTCTAACCTATTTCTAACCACCCATGTTAACCATATATCTGTATTTGAACCTGTTTGCGTCATTAATGTATGTGTTCCATTTCATGAAATAAATTCTCAGCTTTTCACATACCGGGAAAGATGCCATCCAGCCCCCCATGCTGTGCACATCGGCAGGAGCAGAGAGTAAGGTACAGACCTCCTCTCTGCTCCCTCCTCCATGTCCTGACAGTGTCAGTGAGGAGCTGGCATGGGGGGGAAAGGGGGGCACCAACATACTGTATATCTTGCTTCTAGTCAACTGGGATGACCTTACACCACTGCTGTTGCCATGTTATTATTAGTAACACTTGGCCAAATCCAGAACTATGCCGATTTGCGCATGTGCTGGGCAGATGTTGCCCGGCGTAGCTGCGTAAACGCCTGTTCGTGGATCGGGCGTCCGTAGCTTCAGCGTAGTAACGCTGGAGGAGGTGTCTCCCAGCGTTTCTATGCGGAAGTTAGTGCAGGTAGGCGGGGGGGTGGGAGGTTAATGAGGGTGGGAGGGCTGTGTATCAACGTATCAACACTGCCGTCCCAGCGTATAAACAGTCGCTTACGCCGGCTGAAGTTAGGGTAGCCTTCAGCCGGCGTAAGCGATTGTTCATATACAGGGGCAAGGGGTAGTGTCGGGGGAGGGAAGAAATGGTACACTGAGCGCTAGACCGCTCAAGTGTACCATCGTAGTTCTGGATCAGGCCCACTGTCTATAAACAACTGAGAGTTGAAATGCTGCCTACAAATAACTGTAGATGACAATTTTGCGCTGTTGCTGTTAATGAGAAACAATGGCCTACCCTACTACTCTATCTGTATTTCTCTGAAAATGCATATTACGCAGCAATGTCAGTATAAAGAGAACAGCGATATTTACAAGGTTGTTTAAAAACATGAAATAAACACTTTTATCTGTGGTTAAGTTCTGTGGTCTGACATGCAATATTTTCCATTCAGAGCTGTTTTACGACCTCACCAAATTGAGCACAGATGATGGGATTATTATCATTGTTATTATTATTGATAATTTATTTAATGATAATAAACTACAATCAGACCCTTTTACTGAATGGAAGTAAATAGGAGGGATTGTGAGGTGAAAAATTCAAGATGAATAATTAAAACTAAATTAAAATGGCCATTTATATGTGAGATTTATTATAAAGAGCAGTGTGAAAATGCAGCTGCGAGAGATATCCGATACTAAATCTATGTGCAATGTACATAACTAGGGCTGCATATGTAAAGACTCCAACTACCCTCAATGAGGTTTTCTCTAATACCCTAATGGCAGTTTTCAAGTACATGTCCAATCCCCGTGCATATGCCAAACCTGCAGAACCATAAGTATAAAGCAACACAGAAAATACACCCAATGGACAGGATCAATGTTTTTTTTGTGTTTTCTTATGTTGTGTGCCTTTCAGTTGGATTGGGTCTATTTTTTCACACTGTTTATGCTCAGTCTGAAAGTAATTTGCATTCTGGCCAATCCAAATTCAAGAGTAATAACACTTCCAAAAAAACTTGCTTATAATATGGAGCGAGTGAGGAATTCACACATGGTGATGCTGATCTACAGTCAGCGCTCACAACCTCTTCTTCAATGACCGGGGACCTGCCTGGGTGTAGATTATCGACACTGTGTTTGAATGAGTCACACACAGTGCAACTGATTTACAGTCAGATGGCCAGCCATTATAGAATAAGATGTGTTAAGGCAGAGGTGGGGAACCTTTTTTCGGTCAAGGTCCATTTGGATATTTATAAAATCATTCGAGGGCCATACAAAATGATCAACTTAATATTAGCCCCAGTATTCCCCATCATCCAACCCCCCAATATTCCCCCATCATGTCTCCAGTCCCCCAGTATCCTTATCATGTCTCTCCAGGCCCCCAGATTCCCCCATCATGTGTCTCCAGCCCCACCAGTATCCCCCATTATATCTCCAGCCCACAGTATCCCCCATCAAGTCTTCAGCCCCTCAGTATCCCTCATCTTGTATCCAGTCCCTCAATAACTATCATGTCTCCAGCCCCTCAGTATCCCCCCATCATGTCTCCAGCTCCCTAGTATCCATGATGTCACTAGCCCCCCCAGTATCCCCATCATGTCATCAGCCCCCCAGTATAAACCATCATGTTACTAGTCCCCCAGGTATCCCCATCATGTCTCTCCAGCCTTCCAGTATTCCATCACTGCTTCTCTTACCTTAGATGTCTTCCCTTCCTCTGCGGTGCGCGCTCCTGCTCCTTCCTAGTGACGCTGGAGTCACCAGGAAGGAGTGTCCTATGCGTGCAGGCAGTCACTGTATAAGTCGCCGGGCAGAACACAGAGCAGCTGATCGCAAACCCTGGCAGCTGAAAGGCGGTTTGCGATTAGCTGTTCTGTGTAACTACAGCGACAGCTGATAGCAGGGACCGCCTGACGGGCGGCCTGTGGGTTGGACCTATCTGTCTGAGTGCCGGACCATATGATTTCGTGGGACGTTCCCCACCCGTGTTAAGGTAAGCGCTATGGGCTCCATTTACAAAATGGCGGTCCTTATTTTCATGCTCCACATCTCTCTCCCAGTTACGTGCTGGCGCATGTGCAGTGAATTTTTCTTTTGGGGCTTGAAATTTCAAGTCCAAAAATATAGCTGCTGCTTATGCGCCAGGACTTCATTTATCTCAGAAGCCTAACGTTTCCAGTGAAAGTTCCGCAGACCATCGCGGGATCTCACTGGAGGGGTAAGTAAGGGGTAATAGTAAATGTGGCCATCGATGTGCCCAGGCTCACTGTGAGGAGCAGTAGCCTAGACTCCTTACTTGGCGCTAGATCCTAATAGTAAATGGAGCACTATGTGCGCTGTCTCAAGACTTCTAATATAGCCCACATGTATTTCATGTGGAGGAGACAGCACACTTAAGAATATATGGGTTATGAAGTGTGCCATTTTCAGACCTATAATATAACCCGATGGTGAGTAGATCCAAGTAATGGGCCTGGCTGCTGATCAGCTGTAGTGCACTACGGAGTCTGTTACTTTTCAGGTTAACCCCTTCAGCACAGTGGATCGGATCCTGCGATGCAGTGGTGAATATCTCTGGAGAAAGAGCAAAGAACCCAGCCGTGAGTTACATGCCTGTTTAGAGGGGAAAGAGAAGGTGAGCAGTTATATAAGAGGAGGAATATTACCTGGTGGAGAATCCTACACAGGGGTAGCTTCTTTGTTTTCTTTCCAGGGCTGTGGAGTTTCTGGAGATCTGTTCCTGGTATTGGGGGCTGGAGGTGTTAAAGGATCCTAAGGAGTGGGACACCAAATTGTTGATACGCTAACCAGGAGAGGAATCTGAAGGTGAACGCAACAGCATAAGAGGGACGTCATCTGGCAAGGGATTCTTCACAGGGGTGTATTTTGTTTTCTATGGACTATGAGGACCTGCTAAATTGGGTAATCAGGAGAAGAGGACAAACCTACCGTATATAAGTGGACGTCTGTGGAGATCTTACGCCGTAGAATAAGGAAAAGGAAGGTGGAAAGGCAAGCTGT
>WWET01000561.1:487910-512569 GCA_011038615.1 Limnodynastes dumerilii | reverse complement strand
CAAGTACATATAATGTAAAGCAAATGAGGCAATGATTATCCAACATTAAATACATAAATAAATGAATCTAAAAGGAGTCCACATTCAACAAACAGAATCCCATACCCAGGGAGGGCGGCTGGTTGATCCGGAGGAGTCAACAATAATGTCCGGATTGGCTGGATGGAAAACCCTGCGGATAAACTGCTGCTATCACACTGGAGGGGAGACGGCTGTGAAGTGGATGTCCTGGAACCGGCTTGATGCGTTTCGGGCTGTGGCGCTTTCTCAAAACTTTTGCGCAGTGGCATTGTTAAATCATGTTTTTATCGATTCAGTAAAGTTATTTATGCTCCAGTAATATTTATTCATTGTTAATTATTGTCCTTCCTCTTGCTATTTCTCTGAGGCAACACGAAAGGAGATTTGGTGGGAATATTGGAAGAGTATTTTGGAGACATTTAGGATGTTTTGGACATTCTCAACAGATTTTGGTACCCATCACAGATTATATATCAACCTGTATACCATTCATTTTGGTTTTAGTTTTAGTCATTTTATCAGCACAGCTGGCTCTTACTCTTCTTTTTCAGTGTTAAGTATTGCTCTGCAATGAGTAGATCTGAGTTGTTTCATGCTATGCTGGGTACACACTGACAGTATTAACTCACTATCTGACCTCTAGTCAAATATCAAATTAAAGCCCTGACCTACTTATCAATGCCACCGTACACACTGCTTTCTAGTTTCCTGTGGATTGTGTTACAAACTGTTCAAATAAACCTTTGCTATATTGATATACTGATCCACAAGGTGAACCTAAGCAGAAATATGAATGGGAATCGTTGCAGTGATGTCAGTACAGACATCAGGACATTGCTGATCAAAAAAAATGAGGAGCTCCCAAAAACCAAATCACACAATGCAGTTTCTAACAATTCTCCAGCATCGTGGGTGGTACACACTGATAAGATGTCAGAGCTATCTGACAAATTATTGTTTGATCCACATGATAATCATCACATAACCCTCCAGTGTGTGCCAAATTTTATATTATATAATAAGGATTATAGAAGATAGTTGCAGACAACCACCTTTTCACAATGTTGGATAGCAAGCATGGGAAGATGGACTGTTCTTCAGAGATTATTTGGGGAAGTACCTTGGGATCTCATTTCTAATTTCTTTTATCATTATATTTTTCAGCTTCGGTTACTCTTAAAGAAAAGATATATTTTGTTGCCTACTAAAAATAAATGGATCGGATCCAGAGTTAAGGGATAAGGCCAGGATTCACGCTACCAGACGTATAGCATATACGTCCATAGTTTACCATTTTCTGCTACTGCGCATGCGTAGTAAATTTGTTACGTAATCTACGTATCTTTTCGTTACGAGGATTGCGTATATGCGGTCTTGCAATCTACGTAACGAAAAGATACGTAGATTACGTAAAAAAATTTACAATGCATGTGCAGTAGCAAAAAATGGTAAACTATGGACGTTTATGCTGTATGTCTGGTAGCGTGAATCCTGGCCTAAATCCATAGGTTAGCCGCTGCGGAGGCAAATGTACGGATTTTGGTATCCAACATCCTGCACACAGGAGAACAGGGCACTCCTACTGCTCTCCTATATGCAGATGCAGGATCCGTGCCCAGGACCCAACCTTAAGTATTCCCCACAAAAGGGGACAGAATTGTATATAAGGGCTTAGCCAAGCAATGCCAATGGCCATTTACCATGCATATCTAGGACGCATGGTGAGTTGTGCTTGCCTCCCGTGCAGTACAGAACTCTGCATTGAGCGGCTATGTTCCATGCAGAGTTGATGTGTACTGCGCATGCACTGTACATGATATTAAGCTATTTTGGATACTCTCCTATGTCTTTAAAATCCCACCAACTAAATGTTGCACACAGTCCTACTAAAAATACAAATGCATCAAATGCAACAGAGCTGCCAATTTCACTGTATGTGTGAATTCTTCATGTGTTATTTGTGTTTAGGCATAACATTGAATGGTAAAACTAAATTTCTGTAGCTTCAATAGTCTGTTTTTTTATTACTGTTGTAACAATTCTGCATCTGTTTTTCTTTACTAATACAAAGGAATGAAATATGAAAGATCATGTACCATAAGGTAAATTATGTTTTTATCTCTATTCATTTACTAGTTGACATAAAATGTTCTCAGGATTGGCTTTATACTAATATAATGTTTAAGGAGGGAATGATTAGAAACACGGTTTGCTTTCTACTGAAATGATCTTTAATATGTTACACACTCTGCACAATGTTTTATTCATTATACCTACTCATGTACACTAAATACCCACTTAGCAATAAAACGTAACATCAACTCCATATTTCCCACTAAAGTTTGATCACATAAACCTAATATCCACTATTAACTGGCTCACTTTAACAAATTTATTTTCATGTCATAATAAAGCTTGTGTTAATTTCCATGTATTTTCTTTCTTTCTTTTTTTATCTCAAAAATCTAACCACACACTGTGTGTTTTGCACTTCAACACAAACTTAAACGTGTAAATAATTTTCATGATAAATTGTATAGATAGCGCTATACCAACACCTAACTACCCCATGCGTAAAAAAGATGATACATTAAAGGCTAAATTTACTAAACTGCAGAAAAGTAAAAGTGGAGAAGTTGCCCATAGCAACCACTCAAATTTTAGCTGACATTCTCTAGTATGTAAAAGGAAAGGGAGAGCTAGAATCTGATTGGTTGCTCTGGGCAGTTTAGTAAATCTAGCACTGAGAGTTTGTTATGATGTGCTCTTTGCCAGCTATTTAACCCTTTAACCCTTAAAAACTTCAGTAAAATAGGGTGAATGATTTCCAAGTGTGGGTCGCCGTTGTGAATGGCTTTGTCCTAAGTGTCTGGGAAATTGTTGCTTCTGCCTCGCCAAGGCAAAACAATCGATGTTTCCCAGGCCGAACAGGCAGCGGCAAATGATAGGTATGAATCTAACACCAACCCTTTTCTTAATCCTAACCCTAACATTCCCTGCTGGCTAACCAAGTCATACTAACCCTGGCGGCGTTTTCGAAGAATGAATGTTGATTAGCATACTTACCCATTCATAAAAAAATTTTTCTAAATAACGCTATTTTCAAAACTGAGAGACAGCCAAAAATTAGACACTATATTTAAGAATGTGACATGCCTTTTATTTTGTGTTTTGGCAGATGCCTGGTACAATAAATTGTATTCATAAACAACAAATGTTCATTTGAGTCTTGTTTTTAAAATTTCATTTTCTTAACAAATACACATTATGGTTTAATATGTTCCTGGAAAAAGTAATGTTGGGTTCATACTAATGAATGATTTTGGTAATCCCCACATATTTTATACATCTGTATCTGCAGTTATGACCAACAGTATATTGAAACTAACCCAATTTATGGAAACTTGAACCAGTCAATTATTGGTAAGTGGATATAATTGTTGAGAATTTTTTTAAGGTATTTTTTTTTAACAACTAACAATTATTTAATATTCAATGCAATTTGTTCAATTCGTTTTACTAGACAATTATGGAACTTTTAGAGCCCGATTCAATTAACTGCAAAGTTCGGTCGCGGTGCTTTTTTCGTGAATTTACATAGCGGATTTGAACACACACCGTATTAGAGGTATTTTTCTTACTGTAATAGATGGGAATCGTCGCCCTTGGCACATTTTCCTGTTTTCGCAGTAAATTGAATCGGGCTTTACTGAAGTGCTATAGGTTGCTATGCCTGAAAGGTTATGTTTGTTTTACTTTTGTTTTTGCGAAAGGCAAATTCACCAAGTTGCTAACCTTTTTGGTTGTTTATTTTATAGTTTAGTTCATAAGGTCAGTAATACCAACTCAAAGCAGCTCTATTGAAGAGCAAACAAAGCCCATTGCTAATCCCATGCTTCAAGGGTCAGTCTTCATAGCTACTGTTATTGAGTCAAAATAAAATTAGTTACCCTATCAAATATCTGGACACCAGCATAGACAGACAGCACAATGTATATATGAAGTTTCGTATAATGTTTCTGTCATTAGGAATGCCAAAGAAACATACCGTAGTTGGTTTAACCAATAGACTTGGCAGAATCTAAGAGTTAAGCTAATCAGAAATTGTCCTTCTTGCATTATTCTTACCAATAGAGTTTAAGAAAAGCTTTCTGACTATATTTTAATGTTATTACCTATTACAAGTACAAAGGGTTTGTAAAGGAAGAAAGATGTGCTATTTAGGTCAGTAGAGGTCTTTCTTTTCAGTAATCATTTCCGTGCCCTATATTTGACTTTAGTTAAATCCTCTTCTCACCCACACTCATGAGTGCAGGTGCATAATGCTAGTGACATAAGAAAATGCTGAGATTTTTGTATGGTCAGAATACAGCTGAGCACCTTATTAAAGCCTATATTAAGTGCAGCATAATTCTTCAAATGACAGTATACTGAAGCAAATAGTAGGACAGAAAAAAAAAAGTTATGTGTTCCTTGCTTATAACACTATCTTTTCCCCTAAATTATAGATCAGACTGATGAATGTTGTTATGAGGCAATGACAACTGCTCATGAAAGAAACACACAGGAAATCCAGGTACTGTCTCCATTATAAACTGTTACAGCTACGGTTGTGTGTAATCTCACGGTGCCCACAATACACTAAGAGGGAATTGCAATATTCACATCCTGTCCACCAAATTTACAAAACTCTGCTTATATTACAATATTCCTTACAGAAAGCCCCCACATATTACAACACTGACGTCAGACACCCACCTCTCACACATATTAAAGTATTATTCTATGCTAGACATATAGCAATACACTTTCCCATCCAAATCTTTGAAGAGCCATACAAATACTGTTTTACCAATAGATTATTTGCTGGTGAATAAAGTAGCAATTACATAGAAACATAGAAAGTGACAGCAGATAAGAGCCACATGGCCCATCCAGTCTGCCCAGTTGTTAATTAAAACTATAATGACCCATTTCCCATTAATTTAGTCTAAACTTTAGGATATCCTTATATTTATCCCAAACATGCTTAAACTGTTCTACTTTATAAACCTCTACCACCTCAGATGAGAGGTTATTGCACTTATCAACTCCTCCAACATTAAGATAAGAACACATAATTCTACAGATTACAGTTTGTGGGCCCAGAGGGGGCAAGGCCTATGTCCAATGGGTGGTGCTTCGCCAGAGATTTTCTGTAGAATCAGCTGCTAAGTTAGTTTGAAGTTATGAAGGAAATATTTTACTTTTACCACCTCTCCAGCCAGAGAATTCCCTACTGGATACTTACCATCACATGCTCATCCAGCAAAATGTCTGTTGCTGAGCAATTGTGCATCTCAAAATGACAGTGCTGAGAAAAGTGTCACTTTACCATAGAACTGTATGCCTGCGCACTTCAAGCACTGTGCTACAACGTTGAAAGAGTCTTCTATTTGTATAGTATTTGTTCATATGTTCACTGTTCCAATAAATAAAACTTCAAACATAAAAAAAAAAAAAAACATATGTCGGAAGAATTTTCTTCAATTTAGCATCCCTGATATTTCTTAAACAAACCAAAGAGGTTATTTCATTATATCACTAAAATCTATGAATACAAATTTAGAAATGCTCATGTAATTTGGATTTTGTTTTAGACAAAAAAAAAATTGCATAATATGTCAACTCAAACTGTCAAATCTTTAAATTCAGCAATGATATTCAGTAGATATAAAGGCCGTTTTCACAGCCCCGGACGTATTGCGCATGCGTAGTAACTATTTTACGTAATCTACGTATCGTTTCATTACATAGATTGCGTATATGTGGTCTTTAAGGCCGCATATATGCAATCTACGTAACAAAACGATATGTAGAATATCGTAAAATAGTTACTACGCATGCGCAATACGTCCGGGGGTGTGAATCTAGGCTAAAAACTCTAAACACTCTTATGGCATTCTAGAAGGTGAAAACTCTTTTAAGATTACCTAGTTAAAATAACAAGTAAATAACAAAAGTACAATATTCCCAACACTTAAGAAGCTCAGAATAAGCTTTACGGATGTGAAAAATAAATGTTATGTGTTTTAATAGGCCTTGCCTGTTCAGACATATAATTCATTGTACTGTAGCCAGACCATCAGGTCACAGATTTAAATATGAAATATATTTTTCCTTGCATCTTATTTTAATCAGGTGGAACCTGAGGAACCAATGTTCTATGCAGCACTTAATCTCAGTCCTAAAATAACGGGGAAAAGACGAAAGAAGACAAGAAGGTCAATAAGTGACCAAAGTTGTGAGGAAGACCAATCTCCCAGCAAAAATTGTAATATTCTTTCTTCATCCAGCATATATTTGAACAGCGAGCAGCTCACAGCTGAATTCACAACTGAAGTGGATTTGGTCCATGATGATCCTGTCAGAATTTATCACTTGTTAAAGAAGACAAGAAATAATGTACCTATGGAAAGAGATAATGAAGTCTGACTGGCTAAATGGAGAATCATTTTTTTTTTTTACCAGAACTTAATGCAAGTTATCCATACTAAAATGTGGATTGGAAATTTACTTTACTATTTCTAATACAATCTGAACGAACTAGTGGACTCAGATACATTGCCTCTCAACTAATCAAGGAATGTATTTAAATTATACTAAACTTAATATATATTACTTAGATATGTTCAATTGTACAAATTTGGGCTATTCCAGTTTAGAATAGAGCATATCACCCCTCTGTAGGGGAGAACTCCCGTCATGGGTCGGCTAAGCACTATCTATAGGGCAAACCTGATAATAATTAGAACTAGGGAGTTTTTTTTGTAGAATGTTTATGCTACTTCAGTTTTGACAACAATGGTCGCACCTCCTGATTACTCATAGCCCCTGTGTTTACAATTATTAGTGCTATCCAATCCTGCCATACACATGCACTTGTTTAAGGTTAGGTTTTGGTTTTTTTTTTACCCCGCAATGCATTGTATATAGAACTTGTACATATTACTTTCATATATATATCACTTTGTCTGACTTTTCAGTTTACATTTTTTGTTCAATGAAGGTTTTTTTTTTTTACATCTGCAATTTATTTTAGTTATTTTATTTGACACTGTTATTTGTGGATTAACACTGCATTCTGGCTGCTTAATTGATGGTGGTATTGTGCCCATATAACTATCCTTCTTTGTGTACTTCTGGCTGTGCTACATTATCCTACCATCCATACATTCACAATATAACTTCTGCATGGACGGAAGTACTAAAATCTGGTAATGCATGCAGATAGGGAATGCCTCCACTATTATCTAACTAATAGGGAACACCCACCTACTCCGGTTGCAGTCCCCGCTTAGAAATTCTGATATCCGAAATAGGGACATCGGAAAAGTTCCTTTTCGAATGTCCCTATTTCGAATACCGCCCAGTTTATAAAAAATTTTTTAGAATGGGTGAGTATGCTGATCGACACCCATTCTGACTTGGAAACACCGCCGCCGCTGATACCGCAGGGAAAGGTGAGTAACCTCTCCAGAGTGCGGGGAAGGGAGGGTTAGGATCAGGCTGCGGGAGAGGGAGGGTTAGGGTCAGGCTGCAGGGAAGGGAGAATTAGGGTCCCGCTGCAGGAGATGGAGGCTTAGGGTCAGGCTACAGGGAAGGAAGGGTTTGGGTCAAGCTGCGAGGAAGGGAAGGTTAGGGTTAGGGTAATGAGAGGAGAGGGTTAGGGTTAGAATTAGGGGAATGTTTGGGGTACTCTTTCCTCTTACCTTTCGGAGCACCGCAAGTTTGGTGCTCCGTGGATCAATTGTTATGCCTCATCGAGGCATATGCAATCGAAATCCCAGCCAGTTCGAAACTGGCTAGGAGGAAACAGCCCTATCGAAATAGGGCCGTTCAGCGGGGACCCACAACCCCACGCAACACCTGCAAAAAAACAACTCAGCCCCTCTGTTAGAAATGTTGTTGCTCTTACATCTGGATGGATTTGAATACACTGTAATCTGGTACGCGAGATCTGAATGTGTGCATGCGCTGGAAATCTAATTAAAAAACACAGAAGTTAGAAAGAATGTCTGGATCTGACCCACAGACAGTATGTTCCATTGGGGCAGTGGCTTAAGAGAAATATTAAATTCTCTGAAATGCTCTGTCTAGTTTCTTCGCACTATATAAGTGAGGGTTATTAACAAAGTACAGATATGACATCGTTTTATAAAACAGTTTCCAAAAAGGTAATGGTAAAATAGTTACTGCACCCAGGCAGTATGTAGGAGTTGTGCATATTTTTGTTGCTAAATGTACCGGTACATGATCATAACGCACGTGAAATAAGAAATGCAGTGCCAATATATTTGCATCCATTATGTGTGCACTATGACAGATACATGTCAATAAACTTCATATTTGCATATTCCCCAAGTAATTATAGCAAGAAACTTGTACATGTACAGCCCCTATCCATGTTGTAACACCCATTATGGCCCTATCAATGCAATTGCTGCACATATTTGGGTAGGACAGGACGTGTAATTTTAGGAAAATATTTGCAGAAATATTTAGTCAATCTGTTTTACTGGCATATCATTTTTAACCAGGCAATATTATAAAGCCCTTGTATAATAAAACTTGGGATGGTTAGGACAGTAGAAATTGTAATATGAAGTAGACATCTAAAAGTACCATTAATAAAAACCAGTCAAACAACAATATTTTTACAGATTTAACATTATATTTTTTTATTTGTAGTTGCTTAGAATCCAACATTAGAATGTAATATGCACCTTTTTTTTTTTTTTAAGTAATTCACAAAAATGACCAGGGTTTAGCAAACCTTATATGTGCTCCAGGAGATGGAGGTTTTTTTTATACATACATGTATGTATGTATGTATGTATGTATGTATGTATGTATGTATGTATGTATGTATGTATGCAAGAACATATTTTCTGACACAGATAAAGTATAAAACAGAGCAGCATAAAAATAAATACTGTCTAACTCTTAAAGCCTACTGTGCCTGTTCTTCTCTTGTATATCGTGAAATTCATTAAAATGGCAACTAGGCAATGAGGTAAGTCGATGTCATTTACAGTGAAATCCCCTTGGAAATCTAATGGTAGGGTGTCAGACCATTTGTTAACCCAGTGAAATCCCTCCCAAAACTACAGCAACTGCCTCCAATGCCTCCATCTTGTCAAAGTAAAGTCATCTTATAGTATATTCAAAACAAGTAACTTTATTACATTTTAAAATAACAGGTAAACATTAGAACGGAAAAGTAAAACAAATGATAACATATGCATACAAACAAATATTAACAAAGATATAGAACAATACATAACATTAACAAAGACATAAAACCATGTGGAAGCAACTTTTATCAGAGCTGTTGTTTTCTGCTCAAGTAGCCAAACACGCGTATTTATAAAATCTTCAATTAGTGCACAACACACTATGTAATAATATATAATTATCAAAACCCTAAAATGGTTCTGAACCAACTTATTTAAAACTGGTTTGCCCCCCCATCCCAACTTAAAAGTGTGGACCAGCAATGACATTTTTTTTTCCTGTACTGATCTTTAGCTAAAATTTAAATGCTTAACTGCAGTGACCACTACATACTCTCACAAGTATTTTTACATATTATGGGCCCGATTCAATTGACCACAAAGACAGGGAACAAGTGTGAAGTGTGCCTATTCCTATCTATTATGATAAGAAAAAGATTTTGAGAGGCACCTCTGTGTAGTGCGTATTAAAATCCGCAATGTAAATTCAGATCACGGGCCATTGAATCGGGCCCTATAAGTCTATAACAACTATCTCATACAACAAACATGTATGATTTACATCATAAATAACAGGTCCACTAAACAATTATTTATAAGCAATGTAATTATCAGAGTTGTTGTTTCCTGCTCAAGTAGCGAAATATTCTTATTTATAAAATCATCAATTAGTGCTATGTTATAATATATAATTACCAAAACCATTTCAAAAATGGCTCTGAACGAGCTTATAAAAAAATTGTTTACCACTTTTGTTGATATCACAAGTGTTTTTACACACTAACAATTGCCATAGAGAAGAAACAAACAGATGTAAATTTTGAACCGAAAAGAGGTACCTGGCCAACATTCAAATACTATAATGTAGAGCGACACAATTCTTAGCTCAAAGTGTGACCATAATGCTACTTGTAGCTTAGCTTCCTGTAGACACTAAAATGAAATCATAATGTAACAGTTAGAGAACAAATAAAAAGCTTTGGTGAATACTAAAGGTTAGAAATAAACAATATTTAATTCAATTTTTAAATATTCAGGGTAACGGTAAAATGATAATTCAACTATAGATCGTGAAACATTAGGAAGTAGACTGAATAGTCAGTGATACAAATAATAAAAATAGCTGCTCCCCCAACCAAGAAGTGTTGTGTGGCCAGTCAAGAATGACATATAGCATAGCCACAGCAGCTAAAGGAAAAGAGAACAGAAAAAGCAATATAAACATATCTATAATAATAATAAATGGAAGAATAGCAGAGTCATAATGCAACCTCTCAGAGCAATGTGTGTGCAAATTCTAGGAGCTTAGGAAATAAAATCCCTGAACGAATTGCAATAATGTCAAGGGATAATCTGGATATCATGGAATCATGGTGCAATGAAAAATGAATCATGACTGGGACCTAGATATACCGGTATATAATTTATTTAGGAATGATAGAGTAGGAAAAATTGGAGGAGGCGTATTAATGTATGCGAAAAAAGGGTTAAATTCAACTTTAATAGAGAGTATTGGAGAAAAAAACTGAAGCACTTTGGGTAACCATAGAAACCCAAGGGGTTATTCTTCGAACTGGAGTGATCTATAAACCACCAGGACAAGACGAAGAAATGGACAATGTCCTATTGCAAGACATTGCTAAAATGGAATTAAAAGGGGAGGTAATAATCATAAGAGATTTTAATCTATCTGATATAAAACTAAGGTCTTCAGCAAGCTCCACTAGAAGTAGGGACATTTTAAATTCATTACAGGGAGCATCCCTCAAGCAACTGGTTAGAGCGCCCACTCGCAAAGAGGTCTTCATAGATTTGGTACTTACAAATTATAACAGAATCTCAGAATTAAGTGTGGGTGAGAACCTAGGATCCAGTGATCATCAAGTAGTATGGTATAGTCTAACGACTGAGAGAGACATGTGCCACACAAAGACAAGGGTGCTAGGCTTTAGGAAGGCAGATTTTGAGGAAATGTGTAAGTGACTCTTTGGCAGAGTGGAAGTGCATGAAAGGAGTACAGGAGCAGTGGTAAAATTGTAAATGCATTATTAACAGCAACAGACCATTGTATAAAACCCCCTTTCACATCACCGCCAAACACCCGGGTATTTAGTGGTGATGTGAAACCACCCTTCCCAGACCCGGGAAAAAAGAAAGTTTTTTCCTGGGTCGCACATGGGTAGGGTGGCAATGTGAAAGGTCCTGGGGTGTTTGATAACCAGGGTTTTTCACATTGCCTCCCGATTGGACAGATTTCTTTACTGTTGCTATGGCCTGATCCTTAAAAAAAACCCAAAAAACTTAGGATAGTAGAGGGCATGCTGAAGGGCCGGTCCTACGTTTTATTATAGTTTTAATGGGGACATTTACACGCCGCAGAGGGCACAGTATGATAGGGCAAGCACCAGCATGCTCTGCTGCATTATTAATCCACTAAAACCTGGGAAATTCCTGGTGATCTGAAAGGGTCAGACCCAGGAATTTCCTGGGTTTTTGTGGACTTAAAGATGGCTGTTTTATTTGACCCGCCATTTCTTCCCGGAATAACCCGGGTTGAAAGACCCCGGTTTTTCAGAGGTGGTCATGTAAAAGCGGTATAAGGAAGGTTAGGAAAAACCCCTTTAAAAAATGTGGTTTACAAAAGAGGTAGCAAATACAGTGAAAGCAAACAATATGGCCTTTTTTGGAATTATAAGAAAGCTTAAAATAATGATGACAGGGGGGAATATTTTGCAAAGCAGGAGATGGCTAAAAAGGTTATCAAGGCAGCAAAGGCACAAACTAAGGAAAAACTGAGCCACTTGGTACGAAAACGGAACAAAATCTTTTTTAGGTATATAAATGAAAGGTGAAAAACTAAAGAGGTTACAGCAAGGCTCAAAATGTAAAGTGGGAGTCTTGTTGATGGTGAAAGGGCTATGGCAGATCATCTTAAGTACTTCTGTTAAATATTCACAAAAGAAAGAGAGGGGAAGGAATTTTAAATGGGAAGACTATTAATACAAAGGAGGCAAATTACTACTACTTTCACTGAGGAGCAGGTATTAAACCAACTTTCAAAGCTGAAAGTTGACAAATCAATTGGATCAGATGGCATACATACTAGGATACTAAAATAGCTTAAAAAGGAACAAATTGCACAGTATCTTAAATCCAGTAACTTACAGGATCTCAAGTAGCATGGATTCACTGGGGGAAGATCATGTCAAACAAATCTTATTGAATTTTTTGACTGGGTCAGTAAAGTATTAGATAAAGGGGGAGCTGTAGACATAGCTTATCTAGATTTTAGCAAGGCTTTTTACACTGTGCCACATCACAGACTGTTAAATAAGCTGAAAACTTTGAGAATGGACTTAAAGATAGTTGCATGGATACAATGTTGGTTACAGGATAGACAACAGAGGGTTGTAGCAAGTGGAATTCCTTCTGGGGATGGTAATGTAAATCAGTGGAATACCCCAGGGTTCTGTATTTGGACCAGTGCTATTTAATATATCATTAATAGCACATCATTACAAAATACTGAAGAGGGAATGGATCTAGCAGTCATTATTTCATGTGACTTAAAGGTAGCCAATCAATGTAACAAAGCATTGAGAAAGGCAAGTCAGATGCTTGGTTGCACAGGGAGAGGAATTAGTAGCCGAAAGAGAGAAGTAGTGATGTCCCTTTATAGATTGTTGGTACAACTTCACCTAGAATACTGTGCAATGGTCCATGGCCTGTCAGAAAACATACAAAGAAAGGCAAGAGGACTAAACTCTCTTCTCTGTTTGGAGCAGAGAAGAGAGAAGGGAGCTATAATAGCAGCTTTCAAATATATTAAGGGTTGTGACTCTTGAGGAGGGTGGCATTTTGCAAAAGAAGAGGTATAATAGAACATGAATACAAATTTGAGGGTGGTAAAATCAGTGGAAATGTGCAGAAAAATAACTTCACTCAAAGGGCAATAATTAAGTGGAATAGCCTCCTATCTTAGGTGGTTGAGGTTAACAGAGTAGAACAGTTAAAACATGCTTGGGATAAACATAAGGATATCCTAAATTGAGGGTAAAGAGGGTCTATATTCAGTATAGTTTTAAATAAACAACTGGGCAGACTTGATGGGCCATGTGGCTCTTATCTGCTGTCACTTTCATGTTTTTATGTAACTCAAAGATTAACTAGTTATGTGGCATTTACAGTAGTATGTGGTTCACCCACGTAGCACCAATACCCTCTATTATTCTTCTTAGTGGATATATCAATGCATTTATATTAAAATATGTATCTGGCCTATTCTTATATGTTTATCTTTTTAACAGAAAAGATCTTTAGTAAATCAATAAAAGCAGAAAAATAGCAAATAAATAGTTAATTAACAGCAGTCCAGAATGTCAATTTCAGGAGCCTTCCAGTAGTTAAAAAGTACCTTAAGTTTGGTCTTTGAGCCATTCGTGGAGAGGTAGAATTGTTTGGAAAGTCACTAATAAATTGCAATGTACCTATAAAGAAGGAGACAGCAGATTAAAAATTCAAACGTGTCAAGGATTCTCCAATTAGTTTAACAAAAAAACCAACAAAAGAAACCAAAAACAGGCTGAGAAGAGTACCCTATTATCATAAACAAATATAATAACATTCACTTCCACTCAACAACTGATTACAATTCAAACCACATTTACTTACTCGGTGAAAATGGAATTTGAGGCAACACACGGCTTGTAAGAGAGGAAGCAACAGTCTGAAAATGTAATGTTTTTAATTATTTTAACATCCATAGAATTACCATTACCATACATGACACCAAATTCCTATTTATAGATACATTTGTCCTGCCTCAATGTTATTCGTGCTTTTACCTCATGGTCTGTGACATATAGGAACCTGCATAAAAGGCAGCAATTTCCTTGTGTGATCTAACAGATCTATTTGCTTTGTAAATCAGTTTGTCTGTGTTTCAGGAATCATTGTATTGCCCGTTAGCCAACTTTATATACTAAGCTGGAAATAGGAATAATAGAGACAGAAACACATAACATAACCTCGAATATATTTACATAAAAGTAAATTGATTTTGTACTGGAAAAAGGCAAAACTGCTTAGCGGAGAATTAGCACATCATTCAACAACTACATGAGGACAATAGAATGTCATAAATAAGCCGAAGATGATAACCAAGAATGAAAAAAAGATGCACGTTAGGGCCCTATTCAATTGACCACAAAGTCTGATTGTGGTGGCTTTTTTTGCGAATTTACTTAGCAGATTTTAATACGCACCTCAATTGTCTTTTTTTGAGACTATAATAGAAAGGAATAGGTGCAGTTTGTGCTTTTCCCCATCCTCGCAGCCAATTGAATTGGGCCCATAGTGTTTCACAATTCATCTGGGTCTACTAATTTTTGATGTTAGAAGACAATAAAACAACTTACAAGCTTCTTAACGTTCTCTCTTTAAAATAAGCTTGATAAAGGCATGAATGTCAAGATGAAAATTCTCATGTCCTCCACAAAATTAATGGCATTAATGGGACCCAAAACAGCATAGCTAATGATTTATAAAAAGACTGCATAACATTAGTAAATCAGAAAGAACAGCAAAACAGCAAAATTCTCTGATTACCTGTCGAGTGGGTTCACTGTTCTGATATTGCTTCTGTTGGTGACAAATAACAAAAAGGTATGAAAACATTCACAATGCAAATTTCTGCAAAAGAATCAAGACTCCAGAAAGCACTGCAAAACAGCACAATTTTCTAAATAAAGACATGAAGCAAGGAGCTGTCCTAATATGTAGACTGCCATCTTGGTGCATATAAAATAATACAGATAAAATGTTAACGAAAAAAACAAAAACTGAGTAAATGAATCCAAAAATAAATTCACTTACTCTATGTAGCAATGAAGGAGAAGATGTATCTTGTTTTGATAATCCACTGCTTGTGTCCTGTATATGAAATGTTGAATTTAATGTGACTGTCTTCTTTCTCTTAAATACAGAGAATGAAAGATTCTCACTTGCTGGTCTCTTGGCTCTCAGAGATCCTGGTGAATTAACCAGTGAAGATACAGTTTGTGATAACTGAGCGTTAAATTTACTGGAACCATCCCCAAAAAAACTGTTGTACAAACGTTCAAATTTTTCATTGATTTTATAATTTCCTGTACTAGGACTGTGTTCTACAGGAAAAGCAGAAAAGGAGTTTCTTCTGGTAAGTGAATAGGTCATTCTTGAAAACGGCTCACTTTTTTTGCAGTCCAAAGAGCTAATTGTTCCATGAATATAAGTATTTATATCACAACTGCCTTTGGAGATACTTCTTACAGGAGTCTTCACTACAGGTAAGTCAGAATTCGCTTTGCTCCTGGTTGGAGTGCAGGACCTTCCTGGATACTGTTTGCTGTTTGAAAAGTCAAGAGGGCTGTTCCCAACAGACTTTGTTTGATGCAGCTCAATATATTTATTGCAGTAGGAAAGCATTGCATTATTATTTTCCATTTCTTTTGGGAGAACGATGGTCTTGTCTTGACAGATCATCCTATTATCACTAGTATTAATATGCTCTCTTTCGCACATGGAACTCACACTAGAATTTGTTGTGGAAATATTTGTTTTCACGCCTAACATTTTCTTTGAGTGCCAAACATGACGTTTATAATACCGAACAAGATTATCAGCAGCTTTCTTTTTCAAGGGCAGATTCCATAGCCTGCTAAGGCCCTGTATCATGCCTGGGTATACATCAGCAAGACATTTATTTTGTGCATCCATCACACCTGGAAAGTTATTTTTGCAAAACATTGTAGAATCTGAATTCCTACTGTACCGAAATGATTTGTCTAAGAAAGAAGTAACAAGAAAGGTTTTGTTGCCACTATTGGAGTCAGGATCTCTATCTGTAGTAAGTCTTGTCCTGCCTGTAATCAAAAAACAAAATGTAAATGCTAGCATGAAACCTAAATAAAGCAATATTATATATAGCTGAAGGTGTACACCTGTATCCTAAACAAATGACGTTGCAGGGGGAGGCAGTTTAAACTAAACCATTTACAAATTCTAAAATGTATAGTCCACCCATTTTCTGTTTAATGGTATAATGTGCTGGATGACTTTTGGAAAAAGCAAAAAGTTTATATGGATATCTTTGGAACTACAATAGATTACACAATTTATATTCCAAACTTCAGTACAATTCCTTAAAAGATACCTTAATTCTGTTACCGGAACAGGTTTTCTGCACTAAAAAACTACAATATATGAAAGTATTCTAAAAAGAGTCATGAAACTACCAGGCTGACAGATGGTAATCTTATTATTTTTACATGCGGCACAGGTTTCTTAAATAAGACACTGCTGCAAGTAGTGAGGTGCAACTGTGACGAGTATCAGACTGAAATGTGCAAGCCATGAAACCATTCCAGTTCTATGGTACGTGTCACAGAAGCTACATTCTAGGTGGAATTTGTCAAATAAATGCCAGATTTAGGATTGGATCACAACCACATTCTGCATCCGTACATGCACAGGCGGTGCATTCCAAGGATCTGGATCCTCTGCATCAAGAGTTCCAGTGGCGGGGCAGTATGCAGAGATCATGCCTATACTGCAGTCCTCCCTACTTGTTATAGCCAGCAAGTTCCTCTGCCATGAAGCATCATTTTACGTATGAATAAATCACAACGTATGTACTGAAGAAAAAAAGAAAATCCTCTATAATCTGATCTGAACACACACATAGAAGCAACAAAGCTAAAGATCCGTACAGTGGAGCAGTGGCTGTGTATTTGAGTTAAACTGCACAGGAGCGGGACACTTAGAACACATCGTGGCAATGTAGGACGTTATCTAGTGTAGGAAAGGTCAGGTGCAGCTCATTGGCAGCTGGGAAGTGGGAATACCAATTACAAAAAGGAGGCACTGTAGCTGGTATGTTGACACTAGGTCATTCACTACCTCAGTGGCATTGCTGGAGGTTTAAGAAAATACAAAAACCCATTCTTCCTCGTGTAAAACGATAAATAAAAATCTTCGGAATTATATATGGACGATACTAAACCTATGTATATAAATGTTATACTCACAAATTATAACTATAAAGTAAATTTAATGTTAGGTAAATACACAAAAATACAGTGCATACCATAAAATATTTGCAATCATCACCACATTAGTGTTAATAAAAACAACCAGTAAGTAGTATAACAGAATAAACTTTGACTACTTATATTAATGGCTGTTTTTAAGTATATTGTTGTTATTGCAAATATATTTTACTCATATGTATTGTATTTTAGTGTATGTATGTATCTAGTGTTACATTTACAATATAGTTATAATAATTTTGTGAGTATAATATTTATGTATATACCAACACTTAGTATCCACCATGACATATGATACTTCAAGGCAGGTAGATCTCTTTTTCAGTGGACTACGCTACGTCAGGGAGTTTTTAGTGCAGGACATTTCTCCAACATACTCAACTTTAAATAAGTAACAAAGTCAAAGAATATGTCACATAAGGAGCTAGGAAATTATAATGGATTACTTTCCCACCTGTTTCCACCAACAGAAGAAAATTTGGAATTTGTAAAACAACATTTTGGTTTTAAAGTATGTAAGAAAAATAAATCCAATATTAATATTAATTAATGTTACTATAAAGCTTTAGATCTTTGTTCAAATTTTGAACTGCAAGTAATTTTTCAGCTGGAAATATTCAAGATGAAAAATCCTAGTGTGAACAAGTTTATTCTTTTGGGCTGGAATTAAAACTAGGATACAACAAGGATATATTTGATCAAAATGTTGTCTTTTCTTTGGTGGATAGCATACAATTGCAGGGTGGTAGGAGATGAGGCTGCTTTGTTGGATATTTCCTATGTAAATTATGCCAATATATTCTCCATAGTTAGCACTGTTACACATTTTGTGGTAATTAAAGATTACATTCATGCATAAGTACCATTATATTACAGATGAATATTTAATGGGAAACGTATTTAAGCATTTTTAAAAACCCTCTACCCTCAGTTTCCATACCAGACCAACAGACATCACAGTTCTCTGTATCCATAGGATTCATTTTTAGCTCATTAGTTTTACAAAAAATTCCATTGTAAGCTTTAAGAACCCTCTAGTCACCACTTCTCTAATTCCTGCACAGCACATTGCAGAACTGTACAACCGCCAACAAAATAAAGTACTGTTAAATTCCCCAGATTTATTTATTTACAAATTTTTTTGTACATTTTAAGGGTATTGCTACATTTATGTTATAGCTGTGATGTTAGGGGAAAGCTGCTACAACTCATTAATATTGTGGATTATAGGCATTTTAAGCCTTGCCAGCACCATTACAAATGATGGCTCAAGAAATCTGAATTATTCCAAACAATCAGCAACATACACGTTACCATTATTGCTCCAACTTGAATTTGCACAACATTTGGAAAGCATACCAAAGGACATCTAATGTGTAACTGCCACACAAAACACCATGGAGGAAAGAAATATAACAAACAAGTGATGAAATAGTAGTGGATGATGTTATGTCTGTGACGAAGCAGTAGAACACACAATATTATTTGAGCTTTTTATACAATACTTACAAACAAACACCCTTCTCAACAACAATTATAATACCTTTATAAGTGCACTTTCCTTTTCCTTTTGGTGAATGTATGATTGTGGAGCACAATTTTTCTGCATAAAGTTCAGTCTAAAAAAAAAAGTATATACAGTATATTTGTTTCCTATTTCTAGTAGACAAAAATGGCTATTATCATTTGTCATACTATCAAACATCTCTTATCAGCTATCTAAGGAATTACTTGCGGTAAAGCACAAGTTGTTCCAAAGTAAAAAGTGCATTTACAACCCCACCCCTCAAAAAACTTATAAAAAAACCAGCTTACTAAAAGAAAGTTGATTGGGGGCACACTTATGAGAATTGGTATAAAGAAAATTCAAAATTAAAAGTATGGCAGCCATCTTTCCTTACTCTAGTACAATGTTTATACATTTTCCCAGAAGAAATAAACCATGAAACAAGGATAAAAAGTTAAATTTCAACTTTTTACTTACCCAACTATGCATCCTAAATAGAAGACATTTTAGTCAACAATATAACTAATCAGTTAACAACCAATCAGCAGCCACTGCCATAAATATAAGCAGTTTACTATAGTTTCAAGCAAGGATATTTTAAAACTACATTCCTTTACCCCACTTCAACATATGTACATAGTTAAAACCTTTAAAGCTGCCATTTTAAATCCAGAATAATACAAGCATTAGAAAATATTCAGGATCAGACAGTCCCCTGGGGATTCAGTTAGTAAAGAGTTATCTTAACCTTAGTTAATAAGGTCATTTTTTTTATAACGGGTTGAGAAATTGTTCTTTTCACAATTGTGTCTTGCTCCACATATGAAGCAGGAAGGTGCAATGATAATATTTGATCTGATTCACACTTAAGAATTCTTATGGTTTTAGGTGCGTATATTTAAGAAGATATATACTGCGCATGCATAGTAACTTTTATACGCTATTTACATAGGACTTAAAAATGGAAATTCCGGGCTTATACACTACAAACCAAAAGTCACTAGGTTCATAGTAACATACGCAAACATGCAGATACGAATATTTGGGTGGATGGAGGCATTTAAATGAGCAAATGAAGGTGCAGTTATGCAGCTACGTTCCTAATTAGACGTCCTATACATTAAAATGTGAACCTACAGTTAAGGGAGCCCTATGGCACTCGTAAGTCACATAAGAACCTGAAAACCGGGGGCGTGCCGAGGGTGTTTTCTTGCTATTAGTTGCGAATATTTAGGAATCTATCGCATTCTTAAGTGTAAATCAGGTCCATTATGTTTAAGTGACCAGAGATGGCCTTGAATTTATACCGTAATTATTGATAGCGCAAATTTTTTGATCAATATTCAGCGGGAAAATGCCAAATTAAGAGCATCTAGAACTGTTCTAAATTCAAGAACACTGAAGGCCATGTTCACTGGATCATACACCCTGCAAGTACAGATGCTTGGAATATTCAGGACGCCATCCATTGTGACTAAGAAACAACCACGAATAAAAGGGGCGTGGGTCTCCGGTCAGAACAGCCCTTTTTCAAAAGGGCCCTTTTCTACCAGCCAGTTCTAAGCTGGCTGTGAAATCGATCACTTCTGAATGGCTGAGGAGAAGCAACTGAAAATCCGAAGAGTGAAGATGCAGCTTGTATTCAGTATTTATGTAACCCCAGTCCTTATCTTAATCCTTATCCTAACCCTAAGACTCTCCTCCACGCAGCCAGACCCTAAATCTCCTTTCCCTGCAGCTTGACCCTAAGCCTCCCTTCCCGTCCCCCAACCTTCTCCTCCCCGCAGCCTTACCCCAAGACTCCCCATAAACTCCTCAGTAATACTCAGCTTTCAATCTGGTTCGGCGGGTATGCAGTGGTGATTCCTGAATAAATGAATGGGTAAGTATGCCAAAGAATAAATTCGGCATACTTATCCATTCATTAGTGAAAGTTCCTATTAGTAATATTTTCGAATAGAGACAGATGAAAATGAGCTATCAGCTGACTGTATTTTGAAAACTAAACTTTTGTTCTGCAAAATGCATCCCAAACTAAAGACGAGAAGAAATTGACATCTTTAACATGAGATGGAATGTTCAACAGTGGAACTAGTCATTTTGGGCTGCCTTGACTGAGACCAACTTCCCCAGCAACTGCAGAAGAAAAGGCCCACTAATCCATATCTTAGCAGGTGCAAACAGAAGATTCAGTCCTCTAAAACTGCCACACAATGAAGACCAACTTTTGCTTTGCAAAGTAGTTGGAAAGGGATTGGAGGAAATAAAAATGAGCATGGGGTAGATTTTAATCTGCTATTGAAATGGCAGCTGTCCCCCGGTAATAGTTTTTGCATAGCGCAAAGTAAAATGCAGCTGTACAGAATCCTGCAAAGTAAGGAAAGTGGTGAATTGCCATTTGCATCAGCTCCCCTGTGCTAAACACACTCCCACACAGAAGTGAAAAACAACAACACAATTAAAACAAAAGCAACCCTCATCTAAGATCTCACACAACCACTGCAACCAATTCATTCCTTGGCCTGAGAACATTACACTTCCTCTACAGGGCCTGACTAAGAAGGCTAAGGTCCTATTGAGTCACTAGTAAGCAACTCTTAACTAGAAATGTACTCATTGTAGGAGGTTAACCAAGAACATTCCTGGGACTTTAAGGAATATGTAAAATGTGAATGATTGCATTCATTAACTTTGGCATAAGTGAAGTATTATAGTATTATTAGAAAAATAATTTTGTGCAAGTAAATGTAAAATATAGAGCATACAGAAAGATTTAGTCGCACAAGTATTCAACCAGAACTTCATTTAAATATAAAACCCCCTAAATAGCATCAGAAGATAATATGGGGTAGGGGTGCTACCAGCAGCCCAAATACATATATGAACAACAAAAAAGCACAAGAGAAGCCACAAAGACGACTCCCTAAGGTGCACAAACAATTTGAATGCCTTATAAGCTGGTTACTGAATCATAATATACACTATTTCAATTATATAACCCCGAGATTGAATACACATTTACATTAAAACAAAACCTTTAATTGATACTTATTAAAATATTTTATGGTTTAAAAAGGTGAAATATTATTCAGGTTGCTACACTGCAAAAACAATACACACTATATGTTCTAAAAATTATTTTGTGCAAATAAACGTAATATATAGTTTAGCTTGAAAAAGAATAAGACAAACAGATAGTAGATTTATGCTTACCTTCTGCAACATAAAAGTTACCTTATCGGGGGGCGTGGCCTGGATGCCGAGCTGAGGGGTCGCGTGGACTCGGTGCTCCTGCCTTCATTGGCCTAAACCCTCTTCTTCTACCCCCTTTTCTCACGCCACCGGACCCCTGCCTCCTCCTGCTTCCTCCTGGGACTTACCGCTGCCCTTGCCCTATACCTCAGGCGCTCCTCTGACCGCCGGAGTCCTGACCGCGGGCCCGCTGCCGCCTCAGGCCTTGTGACGTCACCAGCCTGCACCGCTTCTCTTCCTGGTCGTCGGAGTCCTTCCCCTGCCGCATCTCTGGCGAACTGGAGGCGAGCCGCATGGACTGACTGGCGGGGACACACTGTGGACCTGCGATCCGGATCTGTGCTCCTGGTCCCGCGCGGGCCGCCAACTTGAGCCTCCCCTGCCTTCTCTCTCCCAGAGAGGTACTCTTTGGTGTGCCTCAATCAGCGGACCCTCTCCCCGATTTTACAGCAGTTCCAACCTTGAGGAAAGAACCTTGGGCTGCCTGGTGGCCACTGACAGTGCTGCCCACAGCCCGCTGGACTGCAAGAGAGGGTGCCTGGCGCCATCTTGACGCTGCCCTGCTCAGTACCATCCTGACTGCGACCCCCTGAAGGGGCATCAATTATTGGGGCTCCCTGTACAGGAGAGATTCCATCACCCATTGAGGGTAAGCACCATATACCCCACATCCCTGAGCCCCAGGACTGTTCCATTTGCATATCCCCTGTTCACTGCACCTGATTGCCTGGGGAACAGAAGACCACTGTTTGGGCAACCCTGCAATAAGTAGCCCCCCTACAGTTAATTGTCTGGTCCCCCAACACCTTTTCCTGCCTCCTGCTCCTCCCAAACCTACTGGGAGTGAGACATCCTGTTGGGATCCCTACCTGCTGGCCTGTTCTCCCACATCCTATGCATCCTCCCCTGCTTGGAGAGAGTAGACCTTTCAACTTTACCTATAGAATCTTCTTTTCTCATATTGCTTCAACAAACTACCTGACTACATGTGACCCCATCACCTTCCACAGGAGGGCTGCCTCGGCTCACAGGAAAAAGAAAGTCCTATCCGTAACAGCCCGCTACAGCACACAGCTCTTCTACAGGCCCTATGTGAGGTGTGTGACATGCTGGCTAGGGAAGACGGTATGTTCCTGATCTAACCTTCTAGCTGCCCCACTGTCTTTGGAAGAGCCTTTTCCCCACTGACCTACGGTACCATGTCTCGCAATAAGAAATCGCACGCCAAGGGACTCCCTCACTATTTCTCCGGTACACCTTCTGGCCGTATCGAGAGAAGTCATCGAGAGCGTCCCCAACCGCCAGTCCGGCTGACTCTGAAGCAGAACCTGACGACCTAACACCAATCACCAGAGCGGACTTCCTTTCCTTAATCAGCGAGATGAAGGAGTTACGTTCCTCTATCCACGCCGATGTACAAGAGGCCTTACACTCTCTACGGTCGGATGTGGATTCGTTGGGCTCACGCACTGACCATGTGGAACGCAGAGTAGAAGAGGTGGTGCAGTCCCAGCAATCGGTGGAAACTGACCTTTCCCTCCTGCGCCAGGAGCTCACGACCCTCCAAGCCCAGCAAGAGGATCTTGATAATAGAGGACGGCGGAATAACCTTCGCATCCGCGGGATTCCTGAGTCAGTTGAGCCGACCCACCTTCCGCTCTACCTGAAGAAACTCTTCGCACAATTGGCTCCTGAAGTTTCCGAAGACCTGCTGCTGTTGGACAGAGCCCACAGAGCCCTTCGACCCCGGCTCTCTGAGCAGAACTCTCCTAGGGATGTAATCCTGCGTCTACACCACTTCACTACCAAGGAGGCGGTCCTGACTGGAGCCAGGAAGGCCCATCCCCTGCAGTATGAGGGAGTCCCTCTGCAGATCTTCCAGGACCTTTCTCCAATCACTCTGACCAGACGCCGTGAATTTAAATCCATCACCACCATTCTGGCAGCTAAGCAGATTCGATACAGATGGGGCTTCCCGTTCCGCCTCCTGGTATGGCATCAAGATCGGTTTCTGTCCGCTACTTCAGTGCCAGAGGGCCGCGACCTGCTACGCCACCTGGGCCTAGCCTCTGACCTCCCACAGACCCCCTCTCAATCTGCTGCTGACGGCCCAGGTCCTTCGGCCACCAGACGACCTCCCCCGCGCGAATGGTACCCTGCTCCAAGAACGGCCGGACCCCGACCCCCGACTTGAGATCTCCACGAGACCCTTCTCTTCTGCACCACCCGTGTCGACAAACCATGGAACGGTACTGGTACCCTGATCCGCCGTTTGACCCTGAGGATTACAATCCCCCCGTGGAGGTTCTCTCTATGGAACTTTACTTGCCTGCGGCGCATGGCAGGGTGCCCTTCCCGACATCTATAATGTTCGTGATCTACACTGACACGATGGACTTACTCTAGGCTTCCGCCCCCTATCTGGGGCTCCGTGAGTTGAAAGTGTTTATTCTGACTGTATTTGCCTGTGTATCCCTCTTGGTTAATGTCAATGGCTCTTCACTACTTCCCCACTCC